>MDKI01282766.1:0-24101 GCA_005239505.1 Nicotiana paniculata
CACTTTAGAAGCAGTTCTCACCCCTCCGTGATGACCACCATACGGTGAGGAGTGGCAAGACTCGAGGATAGCTAGTTGCTCTTCTTCCGGTACACATCGCCGAATCACCCCATCGGTGCAAATCTTGAATAAATAAGGCTCATCCCAATAGAAATCCAAGCTATCCCTTCGAAGCTTCTTCCTTTTGTTAGAAGAGAGCTCACAAGGGACAACTCCGGTGATGAGGAAATTAGCAATATCCGCGAACCATGGCATTTCTATCATTGACATTGAAAGGAGTTGTTCATCAGGAAAACTATCATTGATCTCAAGTCCGTCACAAGGACGTCCTTGCTCCTCCAACCAGGACAAATGATCGGCTACTTGATTCTCACTCCCTCTTCGGTCCACGATCTCTAAATCAAACTCTTGTAATAACAAAACCCATCTCATAATTCTTGCCTTGGAATCCTTCTTGATCATGAGGTACCGTAGTGCTGCATGGTCAGTGTGAACTATGACCTTGGCACCCATCAAATAAGGGCGAAATTTTTCCATGGCAAAGGTTGTAGCTAGAAGCTCCTTCTCCGTGACTGTGTAGTTCATTTGAGCAGAATTCATTGTCTTGTTGGCATAGTAGATTGGATGAAACACTTTGTTCACCCTTTTCCCAAGCACAGCACCCACAGTAACATCGCTTGCATCACACATAAGCTCAAATGGTGCACTCCAATCCGGCACCGTGATAATGGGAGTGGTGGTGAGATTGTGTTTTAAGAGTTCAAAAGCTTGCATAAAATGCTCATCAAAGCTGAATTTTGGCATCCTTCTCTAACAGCTTCCATAATGGATTCACCACCTTAGAGAAATCTTTGATAAACCGCCGGTAAAAACCGGCATGGCCAAGAAAGCTACGGACTCCTCTCACTGAAATATGTGGTGGAAATTTTGAAACAACCTCGATCTTTGCCTTATCAACCTCAATGCCATTCTTTGAAATCTTATGGCCCAAAACGATTCCTTCCTCCACCATAAAGTGGTATTTTTCCCAATTCAAGACCAAATTCGTTTCTTCACACCGAGCAATGACTCTATCAAGATGACTCAATCATTCGTCGAAAGAATCCCCGAAGACACTAAAGTCGTCAATAAATACTTCTAGAAAATCCTTCACCATGTTAGTGAAGATTTCCATCATACATCTTTGGAAAGTGGCTGGGGCATTACAGAGCCAGAATGACATGCGAGCAAGGGCAAAAGTGACATATGGGCAACTAAAGGTAGTCTTCTCTTGATCCTCCGGGTCTATCAAAATTTGATTATCCAGAATACCCATCGAGGAAACAATAAAAGGCCCGACCTGCGAGTCTATCCAACATTTAATCCAGGAATGGTAAAGGAAAATGGTCTTTGCGGGTTACCATGTTGAGCTTGCGATAGTCCATGCACACCCGCCATTCGGTAATCGTCCTTGTAGGAATGACCTCATTTTTATCATTTTTTATCATTGTCATTCCACCCTTTTTCGGAACGCATTGGACCAGAGAAGTCCAAGCGCTATCCGAAATTGGATAGACAACACCCGTATCAAGCCATTTTATAATCTCCTTTTTCACCACCTCTTGCATAGCTTCATTGAGTATTCTTTGATGTTCAACGGAGGGTTTGGCTCCATCCTCCAATATGATCTTATGCATGCAAAAGGCGGGGCTAATATCCCGAATATCAGCCAAGGTCCAACTGATTGCTTTCTTCCTCCTCCTTAGCACTTTTAAAGTTGAGTCGACCTGCATTTGGGTTAGGTAAGAGGAAAGAATAACTAGTAAAGTACAAGAGGGACTAAGTTATTCATACCTGAGGTGGGAAGGAAGTGGCTTCAACTCCAGATTCAGAGGTTCTTCAATGGATGACTTTGTTGGTGGGGTCTTCCTGTTCTCCAAGTCCAATGACAATTTTATGGGAGCATAAGAATAAGACCCCATGCCCTGAAGGGCATGGGTGCTCTAAATCACACCATCCACCACTGTGTCCTCGTGATTCAACAAGGCCAACTCCACAGTATCATCAGCATGGATCATAGCATGGCATCGTCAATAATAACCTCGGATACGAGGTCCATAAAAGAGCAAACTTCAGTGTTGTTGGGATGCTTCATAGATTTGCATACATGGAAGACCACTTTTTCATCACCAACTCTGAATGTAAGTTCCCCAGCTTCAACATCGACCAAGGCCTTCCCGGTGGCAAGGAAAGGCCTCCCCAAGATAATAGGGACCTCAAAATCAACCTCACAGTCGAGGATAACAAAATCTGCCGGAAATATGAATTTGTCCACTCTCACTAAGACATCATCACTAATACCTAGGGGCCTCTTCATTGATCTATCCTCCATTTTCAAACGCATAGAGGTCGCCCTAGGTTGTCCGATCCCCAAATTCTTGAACACAGAATATGGCATCAAATTTATGCTTGCCCCAAGATCACATAGGGCTTTTGCAAAGTCTGCACTCCCAATTGTGCAAGGAATAGTGAAGGAACCCGTATCTTCAAGTTTTGGTGCCATGGAGTGAACAATAGCACTCACTTGTGAGTCATCTTAATGGTCTCACACTCCATGGACCATTTTTTAGTCACCGAGTCCTTTATGAACTTAGCGCATCCTGGCATTTGCTCCAAGGCCTCAACCAATGGAACATTTATTGTAAGACTCTTCATCATATCAAAGAACTTTTTAAACTGGGTCTCTTGCTTCTTTTTTTCCAATCTCTGAGGATAGGGAGGAGGTGGCCTAGGAAACGGTGCCTTTGGGGCCACCGGTTCCGGCATGTCAATTATGTGCCCCCTAGACGGGTTCACATTTCTACCCAAATCTTCCCCATTGTCATGAATGACAATTCTTACCTAACCTTCAATTGGCTCATCCATTGCTTGTTCCACGTCACTCGGTAACTTATCTTGGGGTACAACTTCATCATCAACAACCTTCTTTGGCCCCGAAGTACTTGCTTCACCACATTTTCCACTCCGAGTAGTTACCGTCATGGCATGACCGATGTTGTTGTTGTTCCCACCCTTGGGGTTCACTACCGTATCACTCGGTAGTGAACCCTTCGGGCGTGTGTTTAAGGCATGTGAAATCTGGCCCATTTGTACTTCAAGATTTCGGATAGAAGTAGTGTGAGAGGATATCTGGGCATCGGATTCTGCATTTCTCTCCATCATATGTTTGAACATGTTTTCTATCCGACCCATTTCCGAGCTTGAAGAACTTTGTCCATGAGATTGATATGGAGGGGGTTTCTTGGTTGTTGGTACATCGGGGGCCTTTGAAAACCCGACCCCTGACTACCTTCGCCTCCCCAATTATTGTTGTTATTTCTTCCATTCCAATTCCCTTCATTGTTGTTCCCCCATTGTCGGTCATTATTTTTGTTCCATTGACGGTCATTGGTATTGCTCCAATTCCTAGCATTATTATCGTTCTAGTTTCGTGGCCTTTGGTTCCCCCAGTTTTGAGTATTACCTTGCCCTTGATAGTTGTTTGCATAGATAACATCCTCATCTTGGTCATCATAACTTTCATCTTGTTCATGACCACTCGGACCTTGATCACCTTGATCACCATGGTTTTGCCTAACATTCCCCCGAGGTCTCCTTTGGTTTCCTTGCATATGCACTCCTTCCATAGCATTTACTTGCTTCGGCCCTTGCAATTGTTGGAGTTGGGCTTTAGCAAGTTGGTTCATGGTTGTTGTGAGCTCGGCAATTGCTTGCCCCTGTTCTTGGAGTTCCTTGTGGAGACTATTCACACCGGTTTCCCCTCGAGGCACATTTGCTCTACTTTGCCAAGCCAAAGATGTGTCGGCCATTTCATCAAGAATATCACATGCCTCCGGGTATGTCAACTTCATACAATTACCACCGGCCAATTGGTTGACCACACATTGATTTACCGTGTTGATTCCCCGGTAGAATATTTATTGTATCATAGCCTCGGTCATGTCATTGTTCGGACACTCCTTGACCATGGTTTTATAGCGTTCCCATATTTCATGTAGTGGCTCGTTTGGATCTTGTTTGAATGCCAAAATCTCATCTCGAAGGGCCGTCATGTGGCTTGGGGAAAAGAACTTTGCAATAAATTTATCCGCGAGCTCGTCTCAAGTGGATATAGAATGGTTTGGGAGACGCTCAAGCCAATCCAATGCCTTTCCCCTAAGTGAGAACGGGAAAAACCGTAACCGTAATGCGTCTTAAGACACATTAGTTTGCTTACTCCCCCAACATGTATCAACAAAGCCTTTGAGATGCTTATAGTCATTCTGGTGGGCGGCTCCGGTGAAGTATCATCTTTTCTCTTGGAGAGTGAGCATCACATTTGTGATTTGGAAGTTCCCCGCTCGAATCCTTGGCGGGACTATTGCACTAGCGTACCCCTCGTTTGGAAGGACCCGAGGAGCAGCGCTAGGAGCTGGAGGTGGGGGAGGGTCTGGGACATCATCCTGTATATTGGCCTGTCGGCCTCTTCTTTGTGGAGGAATTTGATTAATTTCATCTTCTTGCTTGTCATAAACCTCCTCCCCCGGAATCACATTTCCTAGCGGATCGGCCATTGTACCTAAGTAAACAAAACAAGGAAGTTAAAAATAGAAGGAAAGAAAAACACACTACGCTTCTAGTCACAAATATAGTCACACCGTTAGAACACCCCGACAACGGCGTCAAAAAGTGATCACACCTCGCCCACACTACTATATAAGTATGAAGGCAAGGATCGTGTAGCTTTTACCCGAATGGTCGAGATCGAATCCACAGGGAGTCTATAATGGGAGTGAGTGTATAAGTCATCTAAAAGGGTCGAGTGTTTCTAATTGCACTTCTAATCATTTGTTAGTGTTGAACTATGCTAAGTGTATTCTATTGTTTGTAAGCTAATTAATGACTAACTTTTTTTTTGTTTTTTGATATTAATAAAGGCACTAGGGTCATGTCTATTTCCTAGGTGGATACACAACGGGGTTCAATAGGTCGGGGAATGGGATAGGGATACAGCTATAACCAATGCACGAAGGTGCTCACTCTATACCTCTTGGTAGTTTGAGTGATTATACCCTAATTTCCCCTCTTGAGGTCAATTGGGTGCCAATTAATCAAGCAATTCAGGATTAGGTAGGGTGTTACTCTCTTGAGTTTTAACCCGTTAATTAGGGCTCAAGTAGGGTTTGACCATTTCTGGGTTCAACCCAATTGATTGGGACTACCAATCTCTTGATAATGCCCCAATTTCCTATTAGGCTAATAGACTCAAGTATTTTTTCTCAAGAAAGACCCAAGTCATGAAAAGGTTGATTAGTGCTTGCAACCACTAATTATAGCAATAAAAACCTTGAGCTAGCCTAAATAGCCAACAACCATTAATTTCCCAACCTTAATTTCAAAAACACATTACATACCCATACTAGGGTTGAGCCACAACCCTAGCTAATGGGTCTAGCTACTCATAATCAAAGATGAAAACAATGATAAAGAAAAAGAATAACCCATTTAATTGATTCCTAACAATGAAATTGAAGTTTCCAATGTTAAAAATGCAAGAAAAAAGCTAGAAATATAAAAACCCTAAAATATTCACGTGCTCTCTACTTCAGAAATTACCAGATCTGTAAAGAAATTACAAAATAGTCTATTTATAGTCTGCCAAATTTTTGGACAAAAATACCCATGCGGGACCACCGCGGACCGCGAAAATACGACCGCGGTCCACGAAAACAATGAGGATGTTGAGTTGTTGGTCTTCTGGTAAGGTTCGACCGCGAAATAAGGACTGCGGACCGCAGTGAAAACTTGCATTGTCTTTAATCCTCACTGGAATGCCACCGCGGACCGCAAAATGAGGACCGCGGCCGCGGTGGAAACTTGAATTGTGTTCAACCTTACTGGAATGCCACCACGGTCCGCGAAACGAGGACCGCGGCCATGGTGGATGCTTGCCTTACTTACGACCTCACTGGAATTCCACCGCGGACCGCGAAATGAGGACCGCGGACGCGATGGCCTTTTTGCTTGATCATCTTTGTTGTGTTTGATCCTTGTGCCAGATTCACTCCTGTTTATAGCATATTTTAGACTGAGTGTCTTTATTTCTGGTTCAATCCTGCAACAAGCACAACGTATAAGCTTTCGGGTCCACTTTGTGTACCGTTATATCCAAAATTCATGTATAAGGGAACGGAAAACGAGGCAAAAATCCAAGTTATCATCATGCTTCCACGACCTTCCACACAAGGCAACAAGTCTGCCCATCCGTAACACCGACCACACTGAGGCCACAAAACACATCAAGAACCCATTATCATGGTACAAAGCCTCTTTCATTGAATATCAATCTCAGGTGACACTGAAGATAACACCAGCTTACTCTGAACTTTCAAACCACTTGTCTTGCTCTTCCGAGCTCATGACATCCTCATAAACATCGGACCTAAATCTCGATTCTTACTCCCAGTTACATACTGCTTCCCGCACTTAACATACCAACATGAGGTAGCGCAAGAATTCCATCATAACTTTCGAACCACCAATAGGTTGAACACTTCATCATATAGAAACTTTTTACTTGACTCAATTCAAGAGTACCATCCCATTACACGAGTGAATTCCCATTATCACCCAATCATGCAAATCTTAAGTGGTAGTTTATACCACCATAACCCTTCCGAGATCCGCCTACACATGACAGGCCATAGCACTCAAATGCTCCCATATAAAATCCGTTACGGCGGTCGACAAGCCCCGCACACACCGGCACAAACCACATGCATAACCAAATCACATCAAAGGAACCGATCACTGCCGCAAATGTGCCATTTCAACCATGGCTAATCAATCTATCTTCTTTTAATCATCATCAATTGCCTCAGGAGTAATAACAACTTCCTTCAACCCATAGCAAACTCAACCCTCACTCATCCCGAGTGACCATAATTCACGAGACTATGCTGCCCAAATCCTGCAACCCGTCTCATACCCTTCTGATAATCTTTTCTTCAACCCGGAGTCAATTTATTTCACTCCTTCAATACTCTCCTGCATGCTGAAACATATCATAGAACATTCCAACCGTCCTTATTTTTCTCAGAGATTACTCTGCAAAAGCTCGATTCTCGATCATACTGCTGCCTGAAATCCTTAATTGCCGCATTCTTAACTTTTGAACTCACTAGGACCGCTATTGAGAGTCACCCACTCTGACTGGCCCCGAATACAATCAAACCCAAGGCTCTCCTAGCACAGGAACAATTTTTTCAATGAAACACGTGACTGAGTCACTATCCTTACAACTCGCCTATGCCTTAAGCATAAATTCTGAATCTTCCAAAGCCTAACACTGATCTGACAGGGCCAACTTTTGCACATATTCATCAAATCCCATGCACAATTACCATTTTACTCCTTTTTCCTTAGCTGAAATAACTTGCCAACACGCCGAAAATCCTTAACCCCATGAGAAGACAATCGTACAACCCAATTGCAGATGGTGGGACTCCCCCACTTAACCCGAAGCTACTCCTTGCACCACTCTAGACCCTGCTGAGATCCTTCCTCTTTTGATAACACGATCTTGCGCAGCCAATCCGTCCAAATCTTCCAAATTCTCTTGTTGGCACTCCCTAAATACTCGAATTCTCTAGAATCATTCACACATTCTATCTCCTACCGACTAGCCACTAGGACCCCTCACAGAACCTGCCAACCCCGACATTGCTAACCTATCCCTAGAAGACAACCCACCTGTAAAAATCACCCGCGGACACCTTCCAACGACACTGAAATGCACGCTCTCTACGACTTCAATACCCCATCCTACGCCCTGCTTCATTTACCAACTTACTATTCCGTCTTCTCCTCATGGACATCCATTAAATGTGCGACAATATCTTCAAATTCCAAGGTGTGCTGTCGCTCCCCCACTTTGCGACTGCTCGACTTCCGCTTCTTACACCTGGCCTCCTAGAAATGGAACCACCGCCTAGCCTCATTCCAGGATCATTATTTGCCAACCACATTTTTCAATACTTCTTCTCAATACTCTGACCCCATGCAACCGAAGAAACCATAGCATCGACAAACTTAACACATTCATTCGATCAATGACAACGACTACACGTCACAGGTGCATATCCCATCTCACTTGAAGACACCAAGTCTTACTGCCTTATCAACCCCAACCGGACCATTCCTAACCCAAAATTCCACTCCTCTGTCGGCACAAAAGCACTTAAATCTCAAAATCACGCTCTGAGGAGACCTCCCTTAAAACCATTCATCTCTCCCAACATAGGGGAAAACGTTCTATCATCATATCGACACCGCGCGACAATCAATTGCAACCATCATCACTACCCGAGAACAGCCTCAAGGCTCCCAGAAACACAGCTACTGAGCTGCAACAACACATTACCCTTTCACAGGGCCATAACAACAACCACGACCATTTACACATGGAAGCATCTCGAATTACATTCGTAGCACCATTTCCATTCCTCAAATTCCTGATCCATGGCAAGCGCTTTGCGACGCGTAAGATTAAGTAGGAATGAACATAGGCATAAGCCTCAAAGGAATCAACTCGCACGATGAAGAATCAAGAAGGGAAGTACTCCTAACATCCCTGTAGCCTCTCGACGATAAGTAAAGACGTATATGTACCGATCCGCAAGACTCTACTAGACTTGCTCATGATTCGTGAGACCTACGGGAACCTAGCGCTCTGATACCATTTTGTCATGACCCAAAATCCATAGGTCGTAATGGCGCCGGACACCACTGTCAGGCAAGCCAAATCCTTAATTTGTTGAAATACATTCATGTTTTAATATTTTCGAAACCGTTACATTTTCTTGCATTTCATAATCAAATAAATAAATTTTCGTAAATTAAAATACGACAGCGAATAAAATTATGTTATTTAAAAACAATGATCTAAAGATTTCACTTAAACAATTATCTCAGTACATATCCCAGAACCCGGTGTCACAAGTACATGAACAATTTCTAAGAATTTATACAATCATTACAAAGCCTGTCCGAAATACAACTGGACAAGGAAATTTAAAAATATGAATAAATACAGTCTGAAGGAGACTCTGTCAGCTGCGGATCGCCTCCGGATGATGCAGATCTCCTAAGTCTCTGAATCCTCCACATTGCTATGAAAGTACCTGTGCAATAAAATGCACAGCAAGTGTAGTATGAGTACAAAAATAATGTGTACTCAGTAAGTCGCCCACCTAACCTCAAAGAGATAGTGACGAGAGGTCAATTTAGACACTTACTAAAGGTCAATTTTGGAATATTTACGAGTGACACTAAGCATGGTTTTATCATAGGCAATTTATAAAACAGGATTTAAACATCCTTCGATTTCGTTCACATTTAACACTAGATATCTTCGTCACATTAACAATGAATCAACATGGTGATTTAATCAAATAATAATAAATCAACGGAAGGAACAACTTCTTCCAAAAGTCTTTTTAATAACTTTAAGTCCGTGTCATTTCAATCGACAATTTAACATTTCAGGCCAGTAATCAGGCAAATATCATAGCAACTACGCAGCAAATATCATGCGCAGGCAATGCCGAGTGTCGAACGGCGCGGACCAACAATAATAAACTGTGCACTGTCGAGGGGTCGACCGGCTCGAACCACAGATGCATCTATTTTTCACGCTCGCGAATCGATCATGCGATGCAGTCAACATAAAAATAATAAGGCTAGCCTGCTCGCGAATCATACATGCGACTCAGATGCTCATATGTACACACATTTACATAATACATCCTCATTTTTTATCAAGAAGCAGGTTTTCTCAGGAAAGTGGTAAAAATCCTTTTTAAAAGAAACATGAAATATAGGTTTTGAAATCTTTGTTTTGAAACTCATTTGTCCAGTTTAGTAATACTCCATGATACAACCCAGTCCAGGTACACATATATTCACAGCAGAAACAAATTCTCCTTTTTAGAAGGTTAACAATATGAACTCTAGTTTCCTTTTAAACATTCATTTACGTTTTCGTTCACATAGCAGTTTAATGTTACAGGCAAGGTTACAGGTACACACATAAAGCATGCTAGTGGGTCCTAGGCTACCCGGACATGGCATAATAGTAGCTACCCACGGACTCCCGTCACCTCGTGTGTACGTAGGCCCCGAAGATAATAGCATATACTGAATTAATTCACCTAGGGGGACAATTCCCCCTTACAAAGTTAGAAAGGAGACTTACCTCGCTCCGAAATTCCAATACCGGCTTCCAAGCCCTTCCGATGACTCCAACGGACGCACAACGCTCCGAAACTACCACATAACGGCAAAGCAATGAACATTCATCCTAATACTCACAACAAATTCAGATTATATATTTTTCCAACCCTGCTCGGAGAAATGACCAAAATGCCCTCGGTCCCACGTGCCCGGAATCTGAAATTTCTCGAAGATACATTCTACCCATAGCCTTACTAACTCAAATATATAATTTAACCAAATATTCATGCTTAATTCGTGGATAAAAATCCAAATTTTTACTTTTTAGGATTTTCTTCAAAAATCCCAATTTTCCCACAATTTCTCATATCAAATCATGCATATAATCTTGTATTTGGCCTTAGAAACAAGTAGAAACAACTTACCTCTGATCCCTGATGAAATCCCCCTTGAAAAGATCTCCAAATATCGTCTCAACCAAATGAAAAATGAGAGAGAAATGGCACAAACCCGATTTTAAAATATTCTGCCCAGGAATATTTTCGCACTTGCGGTCCTTCCTCCGCACCTGCGATCCCACATGTGCGACCAAATCTCCCGCACCTGCGGTTTTCCTCAACTTCAGCCCAAATCGCACATGCGCCCCACTGTCCGCACCTGCGGCTTCGCAGGTGCGGGATATCCATCGCACCTGCGGTCCCCAGGCCAAGCCCACACTCGCACCTGCGGTCAAAGCCTCGCAGGTGCAGTTGCACCAGATGACAGCAGGTTCAGCCCTTTTCCAACTTCAGCTTTGATCCGTTAACCACCCAGAATCCACCCGAGGCCCCGTCCAATCACACCAACCTATCCCAAAACATGACACGGACTTGCTTGAGCCCTCAGATCACATCAAACAACGCCAAAATCATGAATCGCACTCAAATACAATTCTTTGAGAACTTAGAATTTCAAACTTCTTCATCTGATGCCGAAATTTATCAAATCACGTACGATTGACCTCAAATTTTGCGCACAAGTCATAATCAACATTACAGACCTGCTCCAACTTCCAGAATCACATTCTGACCTCGATTTCAAAACCTCCACTTCCGACCGGATTTCCCAAAAACCTTCAAATTCCTATTTTTAGCCAAATGACTCCAAAATGACCTACGGACATCCAAATTCACTTCTGATCGCGCTCCCAATTCCAGAATCACCATACGGAGCTATTCCCAGACTCGGAATCCCAAACGGACATCAACCTCACTTATATGCACTTCAAGCCCAAATTCATGAAATCCTTCTAAAATGCTAACTTCCACAATATACGCTGAAACGCTCCCGGGTTATCCAAAACCCGATCTGGACATACACCCAAGTCCAAAATCATCATACGAACCTGTTGGAGCCTTCAAATCCTGATTCGGAGATCTTTACTCAAAATTCCAATCTTAGTTGATTTCTCCAACTTAAAGCTTCCGAAATGAGAGTTTTCTTTCCAAATCAATTCTAAACTTCCTGGAATTCAATTCCAACCACGCCCACGGGTCATAATAACTTAAACGAATCTGCTCACGACTTCAAACCACTGAACGACGCGCTAGAGCACAAAACAAATGGTCGGGTCGTTACATCGAGAAAAATAGGCAACTTCAAGGTGATTTAGAGAAAGTCAAAATTGATCTTGAGAAATCTCTTAAGTGGATCTGGTTCTCAGATGATGTCACTGCCATGTACTTAAATAATAGTGGAAACATGCAAGGAATCGGGTTCCAAAAGGAGAAAATTCCTTACAACCCTCACAGCAAGTATGTCACTGTTCCTGATATGGATCTGTGTGGTCCTATGAGAGCACCAAGCAGAGGTGGAAAGAGATATATTTTTGTGATTGTAGACGACTATTCAAGATTCACTTGGACACTGTTTCTTAGAACAGAAGATGAGACATTCGAGGTATTTGTGGCCTTTGTCAAGAAAATTCAAGTGAAGATGGAATTGAAAGTAGCCTGCATCAGATCTGACCATGGAACAGAATTCGACAATGCTAAGTTTGATGAGTTTTGCAATGAAAATGGTATTAATCATAACTTCTAAGATCCAAGAACTCCACAGCAAAATGGAGTTGTCAAAAGGAAGAACATAACTCTAGAAGAAATGGCACGGACAATTCTCATTGACAGTGGAATTTCCAAAAAATTTTGGGCAGAGGCAATAAACATTGCATGTTACTTGGTGAACCGGTGCATGATCCGGTCCTTCTTGAACAAAACCCCTTATGAGCTACTCAATGGGAGGAAGCCAAAGATAACTCATCTGAGAACCTTTGGATGCAAATGTTATGTCCTCAACAACGGGAGGACCAGCTTGGGAAGTTTGATGCAAAAAGTGATGAAAAAATCTTTCTGGGATACTCCTCTTAAATCAAAGCCTACAAAGTCTACAACAAAAGGACACGGTGTGTGGAAGAAAGTGTTCATGTGATATTTAACAAGACACCTTGTTCTAACAACGAAGGAAACAAGGATGATCAAGACAAAGAACCACTATTGGTTCCTGGGGAAATCACTGATGTTTCAAATGGCAAGGATGATATGATGACTCTGATGAAGGAGGCAAGTGAAGACAATATAACATCCTCCTCCACTTCTCAAGAGGATCCTGGTACCCCAATCACTACCACTGAAGCTGAGAAAAGAGTTATAAATGCAGTGCAAGGCACTCCACAGGCAGCAGAGCGAGGAGTGCAGGGAAACCAATCTGATTTACCCAGCTCCTCTACCAATCAGACTCCAGTCCCAAACTGGAAACATAAAATATCTCATCCACTCGACAATATAATCACCCCCTGGATTCTGGAGTCCAGACAAGATAAAAACCCAGATTTTCCCTAGCCTTCTCAGCCCTTCTATCCCAAATAGAACCCAAAAATATTAAGGAGGCTTTGAAGGATGCAGACTGGATTACGGCTGTGCAAGAGGAGATGCATCAATTTGAAAGAAATAAGGTATGGCACCTGGTACCTAGACCCTCAGACAGAACCATCATAGGGACCAGGTGAGTATTCAGGAATAAGCTGGATGAACATGGAAATACTACAAGGAACAAAGCAAGGCTTGTTGTCCAAGGGTATAATCAGGAGTAAGGAATCGATTATGATGAGACTTTTGCTCCAGTTGCTCACATGGAAGCCATTAGGATCCTCATTGCCTTTGAATCACACATGGAATTCACCTTATTTCAAATGGATGTGAAAAGTGCCTTTTTGAATGGTTTTCCTAAGGAAGAGGTCTATGTCAAGCAAACTCCAGGCTTTGAATGCCATGAAATTCCAGAGTATGTATTCAAATTAGATAAGTCACTCTACAAATTGAATCAGGCCCCTCAAGCCTGGTATGAGAGGCTATCCAAGTTTCTTTTAGAAAATGGCTTCACAAGAGTAAAGATTGACAATACACTATTTCTGAAGAAACGGGGAAGGAACCTGATCATCGTTCAGGTTTATGTGGATGACATTATATTTGGGGCTACGGCAGATTCACTGAAGTGAGTTTGAAATGAGCATGATGGGGGAACTGAACTTCTTCCTGGGTCTTCAAGTGAAGCAGTCCACAAAGGGAACGTGTATCAGTTAGCAGAAATACATCAAAGAACTCCTGAAGAGGTTTGATATGGAAGCATCAAAGTTGATCGATACCCCTATTGCTACTGCAACCAAGCTGGACCTGGATGATTCTCGATCACCTGTAAATCAAACAATGTATCGGGAAATCATTGGATCACTACTCTACCTTACTACCAGCATGCCAGACATTGTATTCAGTGTGGGATTATGTGCAAGGTTTCAATCAAATCCTAAGGAATCTCATCTGAAGGCTGCTAAGAGAATTCTGAGATATCTTAAGGGCACACAAGACTTGGTTCTGTATTATCCTTCCGGTGACAATTTCGACCTTATTGGTTATGCTGACGCTGATTATGCAGGTTATTTGGTGGATAGGAAAAGCACATCTGGAATGGACCATTTCCTTGTATCATGTCTAATCTCATGGGGTACAAGGAAACAAAACTCAATAGCTCTCTCAACAGCTGAAGCGGAATATGTTGTTGCAGCTTCATGTTGTGCTCAGCTACTGTGGATCAAACAACAATTGGAAGAATTTGGAGTATACATTGATTGTATACCGCTTCTGTGGTGACAACACCAGTGCTCTCAACATGGCAAATAACCCAGTTCAATACAAGAGAACCAAACACATTGATGTCAGACACCACTTTCTCAGAGACAATGTGAAAAAAGGACTTATCTGTATGAGATTTTGCTGCACTGAAGATCAAATTGGTGATATATTCACCAAATCTCTAAGCAGGGAACACTTCGAGATAAATAGGATGGCACTGGGGTTAATTAAACCTAATTGAGAACATGGTTCCTCTCTTATGGCTATGAAAGTTATATTGAGGTAAAATTAGCTAAAGTATTTTCTGACCAAGCCTAACTCACATTTATAACGTTGCAGATATACACGCATGATGATTATAGAAGCTAAAGGTACAGTGTTGAGCTGCGAAAGAGAGTTGCAAAAATATTTTTACAAAAACAGGTCAGGAACCCGGTACCTGTACCACATGTTAGTAGTAATGTGTTTTTCTCATACTTTTCTCAAAAGACAACACAATTAATTCAACTGCCACATCATCTGACTTTTCAGAAGCCTGAATACCACGTCTTATCTCTCAAATCCTTTCACTTCCTCTACACGTTACGTATTCCCACAAACCACCGCCGTTTCAAAGCTCTTCAGAACTCGTTCCTCTCCCCCCTCATTATTAGCCCTTCTATCCATAAAAACCCTCTTACTCCCAAAAGTTCTGAACCATTATCTCTCATTGAATATCTGTATTTTGTTCAGAACCATCTACCACTGCTCTCACCATGGACGATGAACAATCGTCTCATTCTCCTGCCAACAACACCACCACTCCCACGTCTCCACCTTCCTTATCATCACCCCCAGAAACCCACTCCTCCACTACCCTTAATACCAATATACTCACACCCATTTCCTCTTCATCTCCTATCCCCCTTGATCCTTCGTCAAACCTTGTCTCACTTCCAAGTACTGAAACTTCTGATTCCCCAAATGTCAACCCTCTTTATCATCCTCCTTCTGATCAAACCAAAGAAAATTTGGAGAGTGATAACCCTCAGGCATCAGAGGTACCTGAGGAAGATCCCTATCAGTACCTGAACTCCTCCGTCCTGGACTCAGTGGCTCCCATGGAGTCCCCAGAGAAGGAAGCAGCAGAAAATATCATGGCTATCACTGCTGAAAGCCTTACGAGTGAAGGACCCTCTCCTCTGCCTGAATCTCAGGGGGAAGAAACTCCATTTTGGGGGGATGAAGAAACGATGGTACTCTTTGAATCTCCACTTCATGAAAAAGCCTCTAAAAACCTGATGAAGAATCAGTGTCTCCTCCTAAGGAACCAAGTCAGGAGACTGGTTTCTCCACTAAGCCTTTGGAGTCCATTCCACCTATTGAGGTACCATTTGATGAGGATGAAATGGTTCTTAGTTCCCGTTTTAAAATACGAAAGCCATCAGTCACTCATGAGTCTTCTTCCAAGCGACCAACTACCAGGTTGCAGAAGAAAAAGGCTTTTGAGTCTGCTTTGCAGATGAGTTAGAGGAGTCGTAAGAAAAAGAGGAAGATATTTATAAAGAAGAGAGAAGTTGTGGTTGATAAAAATATTCCAGTGGTTGAGGTTGATGAAGATGTCGTAGAGGAACCTAGTTCTTTAGTGAAAAGTTCTACAAAGGTACAAAAGTCTGTGGTTGGTGCTTCCAAGGAAGCCGTTGAAAAACAAAGTGAAACATATGGGAAGAGTGGTGGTAAATCTAAGAAGGTTGTGGTTGAGAACGGTCTATGATACTTTGGTTGTTGCAAGTGGGAAGGGAGAATCTGATGAAAAGTCTAGAAAATGAAAGCGGGAAACTGTGGGAGGACCTGGTTCAATAAAGACCATACCAAGTGATAGTGGACTTGGGCAGGAAAGATTGAGAACTCAGAAAGTCTTGTGGGGTCGCATGTTTGACCCAGAAATCTCGGAGATGGCTGGAATGAGGCAAGTTTTGGAGATGGTGGAATTCCAGCAATGGGGTTATTTCTTTACGACTGATGTAGCCAAAGGTATATGAAGTGGAGGTGCAAAACTTCTATGCAACTCTCTTCACTGTTGGAGGGGGCCATATTTGCGTGCTAGTAAATGGAGTTGACATTGTGATGGCTGCTTCTGTGTTAGGGAACATTATTCGAGTTCCGTGTGAAGGGATGACCTCAGTCAAGGGTACTTGTGGAGCTAACTTTAGGAGAGCTATTGTGAAAGAGCAAGCTATCCATCAGGGGGAACAGGTGCATAAGAAGGCACTACTGCCGGTGTATCAGCTCCTCTTTGAATTGGTCAACAAGGTTCTCTTACCTCGTGCTGAGAGGAGGTCTATAGCTTCCAAGTATGATCTGGTCTTGATGGAGGGTCTTGATAAGTTCACACCCATAAATCTGCCAGCAATTATGATAGAACACATGCAAAAGGTGGCGAACTTTCAAGATGGAAATCATGGGCTTCCATACAGATTTCTCCTCACTCGGGTATTCCAGTTCTACAAGGTACCTCTAGGCAATCCAAAAGTAGGAACCCGCAAGCAAACCTTCTCCAAAACAACTCTAGAAGAATGTGAGTTCGTGGAAGAGGTTGGGGGAAGCACTTAGACGATTTATCAGCTGATAAATGCTCAGAATGCCACTACTGAAGAAATCAGAAGGTTGAAGGCTAGGAATTCCATACTGGAAACTCAGCTAATTCAAGTTGTTGGAGCACCTGGTGCTATAAATTCTTCCAATGAAGAAATTGCTCGCTTGACTAAGGAGAATGTTGAGCTTAGGAAATAGGTGGAGAACCTGCGAGAGAAATTGCTTGAGGAACAGATGTCTGTCAATGCCCGCATGGACCTTGTTCTTAAAACCATTGTTGCCTCCTCCTCCCAGCCTCCCTCTTCTAGTGCCCCCTATGATCCTCTCAGTGACCAGTTATCTTGTGTTTGATGTTTGTGGTTGTTGTCTTCTTTTTTTTTTTTTTTGTGTGATGGTATGTTGGATCTCACTGTTGCTGCTCCCGTTGAACCAGTCCAAATTAGTCTTTGCTGTCATAGCAAAGACTTCTGTGTTATAAAAATTATTATCAATGAAACGGCTCTTCTTTTGCTAGTACAATACTTGTTTTCCTTTTTGCTTTTCTTTTCTATCATGATGTGTGCACGCATGGGGAATGAGTTAGTTGTGTTAGACTTCTTTATGCTTCTTTACCTCATTGTCTATTTTTAATGATGCCAAAAGGGGGAATGGTTAGCATAGAGTCAGGGGTAACTTGAAATTGAAGCAGGTGATTAAGAGGGAACATATGAGGTTACTGGTACTCTATCTGGTTAAGTTATGCTCTATAAACAGTCAACAATTTTAAAAGTTTATCATCATCAAAAAGGGAAAATTGATGGGCTTAAGTTTTTATATTCTGACATTTTGTTGATCTGATACTTACTGTCTAGAACCAGATAAAGGACCTGATGCATGCCTGATACAATAATTCAGTAATGAACTTAAGATAATCTGGGCGGTATGAACTTTGGATTCACAAGAACCAATCTAGGGACCTTATCCCTTGGTGTTTCCCTGACAAAAGTGCAAAGTCAATTTTACAGCTGGAAAGCAACTGCATAAAAGTGACTCCCTGCAACTGTGCACGCTACAGTGCAGAAACAGTGCAACAATCAATTCCCATTGGAAAGAGGCTTGTACCAACCAAGAATGGACATCATCCTTGTGATGTCATTGAAGTATATAACAAGAAGTATAGCACCAAAATACTCACTTGAGCATTTAGTGATATTCTCTCAAGTATTGAAGAACTGATTCAGCATTGAAGTCACAAAGTGTTTCAAGAACAAGAAGACAACTCCACTACGTACCAGTTCCATCATGAGTCTATGTGTGTCCTTAGTTGAGTTGTAATCTTGTGTTTGTTCTTCATTGTAACTCCTATCTTGCTTTCTTAGAAGCTTTGTTTTACGAAACTCAAAATCATAAAACCTCTGAGTTTACGTTGTGACTAGAGCTAGTCATAGATTGAAGTCTTTGTAACTAGTGAGTGACAAAGTGGCTTGTAATAAGTGTATTACAAGTTAGTGAGGTTGAAGTCTTTGTAATAGAGTTATTACAAAATGATTTGTAATAGTGTAGTTACAAGTTAGTGAAGTTGAAATTCTATCAGTGTAGGTCGTGATTTTTGTCCCCTTGAGTTGGGATTTTTCCACGTAAAAAATCACGTGTTTTATTTATATATTGTTTTAGTAGTTAGCACTGAAGGAACTGATATAGGACCAGGTCTTTATATAATTGATGGACTCATATAAATTATCAATGATATGTATTTAAAGTTATTGGCATGGTATGTTAAACGAAATAACGGATCCATGTAAATTGTCAAATATTTTTTGTCAGACGACACGATGCAAATTGGCAAATTAACATTATCTTATAGCGTTGGCGACTTCAAATAATCCTCCCTGGATAGTACATTGGAATTGAAAGCCAGGCTTGAATCCTTGTCAATTTGATGTAACTTCGTTCTTACATCCACGTTCAGCAACATACTAAATGAACATTACACAAATAATCTGTCGAATTCATTATTTAGTCTTCGGGTATATTTATGAACGAAACTTTTACTAAGAGAAATATATATTAGGTGTTGTCCTTATTTTTTTACCATATTTCATTTTTTTATCTTTTAAAGGAAAGGACAATATATTTATCATAATTGTATTTTTCTTTTCTTAGAAGGAAAATATAGTTCTTCCATATTGGCTAGTCTTTTTTCTTGTAGGAAAATGTTTGGACTTCCATAAATTGAGTATCATTCTTTCTCATTCAGTAGCATCCATAATGTAGCCATATGGGGTTTGACAGTCGTGTTTAAGGGGAGAACTTTACGGGACAAGTGTTAGTGTGTTACTTGTGTTTGTCTCTTCGTGAGTTTGTTTTCTCGATATTTCTTACTCTCTTTTATTATAGTGGATTGCTCGTCTCCATCCGTAGACGTAGGTCAATTGGCCGAACCACGCTAAATATTTGTTTCTTTTAGTATGTTGTATGATTTATCGTCATTCAATAATTGCGTTACTAGCTTCCGCATGACACTAGATTTCTTTCGGTTCTAACAAGATATAACTACAATGAAACTGTTAGACCTTTGTTGATGCATATGAATTATCTTTCCAGCCCTTGAAGCTAAGAAAAATAGTCTCATTAATATACATAGACAATATATTAATTATATACGGCTATATATAATTATACATATTTTATATATACGTTCGCAATTATTCTTAGTTTAAACAAATGAATGAGCTATTTAGGTTAATTATTCTATTATTTATATTAGGGGTGTGTAAATAAGTTGCTTGTTCCCGAGATATATTAATTAGTTCCCATAATCCACGAGCATGCAGCACAGCCCACAGCATTCATTTTCGTACACGCCCCTTACCATACCTTTTGTAACCTCTCAAAATATTTCAAATTCCATATAAAAACGTTACTCTACAATGTACGTCCTAAGTTCAGGCTAACACATCTTATTGTATGAAATGCTACGTATTTTCACATGCAGTATAGTAATTCGCATGCAATTATTATTGTTCGTCTTTAGTTAGAAATTTAAGTTAAAACAGGTCGTTCTTAATTGTCCTGCATTTCGGAAGAATAAAATTGTGACAATTGAAAGATGTATTTGGAGTAATTATTTTTTTCTCAAGATTTGTTTTTTTAAATATTTTGAGTGGAATTAGAGATCTTGGGCAAATGAATATGAATAATGTGGTTTGTTAAATTTATTTTTCGTATTGTTTAGGTAAGAAGGTAACAGTCAGGCATTATTTCAGGGAAGCAAATTAAGTGTCGCCCTTTTAGCAAAGGAAGCTTCCAAGCATTCCAACCTAAACCAAGTCAAGAATTTTGCTCTTCCTCCTTTGTTGAAACTTAGTTATTGGCAGAATCAGATTACTTTCGAATAATATATATACTAAGTTGGCTGAACTTGGCAATCATAATGCCGTAAGTGGCATGTCTTCTATTACTTCGATTTTTTTCTTTTCCAAAAAAATAGAAAGTGGAAAAGAGGTCCCAAAAAAAAAAAAAAAAAAAATTGGAGTAATACAGTTAACAGTTAGGACTATAATTAAGAGTGGCTTTAAGTGACTCGTTGACGTGATTAAGGGACATAATGATGCAACTAAACGACCTTTATTGTGACAGTAGCGATAATGCAATTGTTTAATAACCAACAGGCTTGGTGGGTAGGATGTTCAAACTTTAATTAGTCCCAATCTTCAATCATTTTTACTATATTATTTCTAATTCTTTTAAGGGATCCAAATGATTGAAAATGATTGATTCACCAATATTGCTGCTATGCAAGATAGATACAACTATTTAATAATGGCTTATTATCATAATCATTTTAGTGATCACGTAGCTATACACAGAGCTTAGAGATTTTCATCTTATTTTGTATTTGCAGCTATCGTTGTATTTTTTTCTTTGAATAAACAGTGGAGCACAAAATGTTTTCACCAAGAATAAGGCGAAATATTATTTTCACTTGGCTACATCTACTGCCTCGTCTATATACACAATATTTTTTACATTCTTTATACATTAAGATAATAACTCTTTTTTAATTTATATGTGCTGGTTTAATCAGCTTGCATACATCTTAAATTCTTGACTATTTTGCCGGATACTTGTTTATTGATAACACTACGCCAACACTTAAATAAATAAAAAGTAATTATATTAATGTTTTTAGCTTCTCTATTGGTTGACGTGGAAGTGTCTTTGTTTGCTATTTGTACTTAAAAAAGAGTAAGTATTTCGTATTTATGCAAGATCTGGTAAAGAGTCGCATTCCAACACAAGCATTATTGATTAAATTCACTGCTCGAAAGTGTGACTTCTTTAGCACAAAAGAAACGAAAAGTAGATTTAATTAGCACCAAATATAATAACACTCACCGACTGTTCCAGAATTAGAAACAAAGGGTTCAAAGAAGTCATTACTCTTCTTGCAATTAAGAAATCAAACAATTGACTGTATATATATAGAGCTAAAATACGAAAACCAAAGCTGCCATTCATTGTCACAAACATTAGTAATTACCAAAATCATTCACATCTATGGAAGATACATGCAATAATATTCTTTTTTTTTTTTAAAATGAAATATTGCCATGATTCATATCTGCAAAAATCTTTAAGATCTGTAGTCATTACGATAGTGTCAGAATGAACTAAAGAAGTGTGGGTCAAAATTCTCAAACTTGGAAACCAAACCAAACAAAGATTCGAAAAAACTTTAACTACTAACTCTAGAAATAAATACACTACACTTGTTATGATTACCTCTTATTTAAAAAGAATAAAATACCAAATACTACGTACTACTCTACTTGTTAAAAGAAACCTATCAAGAAATATAAAGATATGGGCTATTTTTTATTCTCTCATCATTGAGAGAGAGAAAGAACACAAATAATAAGCATGTTATGAGTCCGGATTAAACGGGAATTCTTGTTTTTTCCTCTCCCTTTTTTTTAATTTTTTTCTTCTGATTATAAAATTTCAATCCTCACATGGAAGGAAGATGCATTATTTACCAAACCTCAGATAAAATGTGTAGCTCTTTTAATTTATTACCTAGCGTTTTTTACCTCTGCTGAAGAGTTTTACCATGAAAGTAGGATAAAAATAATATTTTTATTATTATATATAAACTATTGAATTGATATAAGTAAAAATTATAGCAAAGTGGCAAAGATGATTCAAAAATTCTTTTAAGTCTGAGGTGCAAATCTAGCTAGGTGTGACATTTTTTCGACCGAGTGCGCAGCGGCGAGCCACGAATTTCATTGAGGTGGTTCAAAATATAAAAAAATAAATTTATCAAAAAATTAAGGAGTGTCATTATATATATATTTTTTTTAGAAAAAATATTAAGCTATAATTATTTTCTTAAAAATTATCGAATTATACTGTGTAATTTTCTGACGAAGAATTCGATTGACACCCCTTTGTTGGACGTGGTTCCGCCACTGGAGTGCGACTCATGCAGTCATTTTAACATTTATTATTTCTTCGAGTAGTGGTATTGTTTTTCTTTAATTGCGGCTTTCATTTTCATCTGGATTTTGGTGGGGTCCATTTTAGACATTAAAATATTTATTGGGGCCCCATTGAGGAATATGGACCCCAGTAACCAAATTGATAGTGTGATTGCTTCCACAGTAGTAACAGTGAAATTTGTTTCCATTCTCTGGACTAATCATTAAGTACTATGGCATAACTTACGAGAAGAAAAAATTATGAGTTCCAGTTCTATACATATCGTACAAGTAAATTCTGATGGTGTAAAAATTCTTTACTTTTACCGGCTTGTAAAACTTAAATCCAAATTCTGGTTTAATGTTAAAGGCACCAAAACCAACATCTTTGAGAATTTCCTCCCCCGATCCGTACAGTCTTGTTAGGCAAATGAGAAGGGGTCTTTACACAAATAGCCAACTGAATTTACTTTTTATTTTTGTAGTCAATATACATAGATTATATACTAATTATTTACAATTTACACATATTATATATAAATTATAAATATTTTATAAATTCATCGGCTCTTTTTAGTTCAAGCGATTGGGTGAGTAGTTATTTAGGTTAATTTTTTGGGATCTTTACAGAAAGTAGCCGGCCGGTTTCATAATTTACTTTACCTAGCCGGTATGCATATATTATTCACTGATTATGTATGGTTATACACATGTTATATATAGATTATACGTATATTATACATTCGTCGGCTAATTTTTAGCCTACTATAAGAATGGGCCACCTAAAAAAGAATAGGCCTATTATTCATGAATACAACTTCTTGGGCCATCTAAGCAATCCCATTGCACCTGGGAGTAATGGAGGCCCATACAATTAGTAAGATCCAAATCCAAATGTTCATTTCTTTGAATACTTTAGACCATCTGGGCTTAATAGCTTCTCAAGATTTTAACGTGAAAATAGTACGGGCTAGCCAGTTTTCAGACTGGTAATTTAGAAAATGAGAATTTTACATGGAATACAACCTTATTAAGACTTGCTTAAATAACTTAAACCCACTTCTCAAAAATTACATATAATACAACTTATTTTAAAATCTTACCTTTTAAATTAAATTTACATACATTTTCATCCCTAATATTTGTCTCTTAAAACTCATTATGGAACCCAAGAAAATAGGGATTATACCAATTAAAGCATATCAATACATTAAATTTAAAATTATCATATTTTCTCTCTCATCAAATAATATGTCATCAGTTTCTCCGACGTCAAATTCTGAAATTTTCGATCTCTCTGTAAAGGGTGATGGAACAAAACTGAATTAGAACCAGTATGTAGGATATTGTATAATAACTATTTATGTGTATACATTTTATTTTAAATTAATATTTGCATATTGTATATATTTTCAAAGTGTTAATTAATATTTGTTTTCTATATAATATATTGTATATAGTTATATATAATATTTTATTTATATATATAAAAATATTTTGTATATTGTATAATAACATATAATATTTGTATTATTAATACTGTTTAGATGACGAATGGATGAACGAACTGAGAATTTACATCCTAATATGGGCGATTTGCAGTCATGCCCTACATAGCAGCCACCTTTTAACCTATACCCTATTTTTAAAA
>MDKI01062518.1:0-10970 GCA_005239505.1 Nicotiana paniculata
ACCCGATCCCACCTGTCCACCCTTATTACTCCTTGTTGTGGCGTGCAACCCGCTCCCACCAGATGTCGCGCCCCCTTTTCCCCAAGATCTCCTTTCGGGGACGGTTGAAAGGGTTAATGACATTGGTTAAGACAACTCGTTCCTTTTGGGACAGGGGTTTGCATATTTTGAAGAGTCGCCACCTAACGATTTTAACGGTGCGTTAGGGCACCTAAGGGGTTCAATTACAAATATGTTACTAACCTGAGATTGGGTAAGGGCTTGAAATTCCTAAAGGGAAGGTGTTAGGCACCCCTCAGGATCCACAAGTGTGGTTCCCGGCCAAATGGTTTCTGTGAATTTGTACGGCTTAGCAAACAAACAAATAAAGGCTCAAATAAGAGGGGATTTAAGTCTTAAGCATGCAGATGTTTGAAAATAGTAAAGAAGATTAGATTTTGAAATGATTATGATCTAAGCATATAAAAGGTATCCTAGGTTTATAATAATATGGATAACATCAATGCAATACCCAGTAATCACTCCTCGAAGAGGGGCTACACGTGGTATTATCGCACTAGTCATCATATCCATATTCTACCATTTCCCACCCCGAGAAAGTAACTAAATCGAGTGTTGGTATCGACCTCTATTGTATGCTGTTACCCGTCCCTTCCTATCAGTCCCAGAGGAAATTAGGACTCCTATCCTAAAGGAGGTACTAGGCAAACCCTCAGGTTTGAAAGGTGAAAATGCTAAGGCGACATATAATAAACAAGTAGGACTGCAGATAAAGGGAAAGCATGGAAATCAGATAAAGGCTCAAGTATTCCTCCACACACAGTACACATAAACGGCATGTCTCATACACAACTAAGGTCCATATTAATTCAGAATCCTAAAGCATGGTATCTAGGTGATTTAAAAATGTCAAAGAAACAGGCCTTTTGTTTCATAACTCAGAGAGGAAGTCCTAATAAGTCTTGCCTACTGATTTTAGCATGCTGACAGTTGAACACTAATCACAAAGGACAGTTCTGGTTTTGTTTCTTTATGGCTGATTACCTAAGACTTGCCTAGGCGTGTAGAATTTATGATGCATATGCAGTTGCTAAAACAGGATCTTTAAATGCACATAGAATCACAGAATTATGCACAGTTTCAAGAATAACATAGGTGACAGATTTAATCATTGTTTACCTAGAACAGGATCTCTACGTGTATAGCATGATGAGGCATGATTGCAGTTTTTGTTACCATTATTTATTCTAGGACAGGACTTCTAAATGAAACTTCAGGACATGTTTATATGAGCAGAATCACATAATAGCAATTTATTTTATTGTTATTATTTAGCCTATAGGCAGGATTTCTAAGCGTAGATGAGATGTTGAATACAATACACATAAGTCCTAAGTAGCAAGATATCCAATGCATGGCATGCTTGGCAGGTTATACCTAAACATGGTTGCTATTGCGCATAGAGAAAAGTAAACCTAGGAGGCATGATTTCTACCCTTTATTACACTACAGCATGCATATTACCCTTCCCTTTTCACTATCCAACCCCAGAGTTGTTTTACAAATAATTATAATAGACCATTGAATCGGAATTACATAACTAAAAATAAGAAAATAAGAATTTAACTATAGGGAGCCTTCATAATAGGCTCAAGTATCCAGATCCTCAATGCCAAGTAATGTTTCACAGCCTTTTCACAATCCGGGTGTGTCAGAGTTCCCTAAGGACCTCAAGGGATCCCCGGCAGTGCTCACACCCAGATTTCATAGACAAGATAGAGTAAGTGTAGTGTGGAATGGCCAGCCTTTGTGTGTCCAAGTTCAGAGGTAGCTCAAGGGTCCCAAGGCAATGCTCACACAGAGGGGGCAGAACCTAGACTTCTAAGAGTATATGTGAGAGTGCCTGACATAGTTTTGAAAAGGTTAAGTAAGAAAATAGTTTTGAAAAGGGTAAGTAAGAAAATAATTTTGAAGAGGGAAACTTGATTGGAATAGTTTTATAACAAATAAGTTTAACCACTAAAAGGGCAGGAACACCAACAAGTTCAACATCACACAAAGGACCAGGAATAGTCCAACAATCACAAGCAGGGGTAATGGGATTTGAGGGACAAATACAGAGCATGTGAAGGCAAATATGTAGTAGGCAGTACACAATCAGAGGTTCCTAAGGATTCAGAGGATTGTGGGATACAGTAAGGTATAGGATTATACTAACATAACAGGACCAAATAGTTCAAGACAATAGGATTTACCCTAATCAAACTAATGTACCAAACATAGGCATGAAGATTCCATAGAACATGTATCAAGTACATAAATACATGCTGGTTATGACAAATAGAGTATAACTTATCATGTGTATGGAGTTCAGGATGCAGTGAAGTGAAGAAAGCAGTAACACAAACAGGAAGTAGGAGATGCACAATAGTTAGCCTTTGCTTGCACGCGGCTACTTAGAATAGTAGTAACTAGCACAAAAAAGAGAGAGAGCAGAGAGTTTTTAGTTGTGAGAGAGGGAGTTGAACAAATTAGTTCTTCTTATGCTAAGAAGAGAGTAGAGGTATTTATAGTTTAAAACAAGCAGAATAAATAAGGTAAGAAGTACTAAAATGCCAATCAGAATCAATTAATGCCCAGACTCCCTTTATTAGGGAGTCAAAATTCAAACGAACACAAACTGTGCTAAGCAAGGAAAGGAATCAATCAGAAACTGATTTTTACCGTAATAGGAGTAGTAAAAGTATATGGCATGCAATTAGGAATAAATACATAACACACAGTTAAGGAAAATGTATATTAAATAGTTGACAACATATTTATGCATATAGACATAGGCAGAGTATAGTTTAATTCTGGGCATTAGTCAAGAGAATTTTGAATGAGATTCAAAATCATAGAACCAATACCAATTAAGGAAAGTATCACACAAGTAAGGAAATGATTCGAAAATTAGTAAAGCAATATCATTAAAAGGGAAATATGCCAGTTTTGAGGGAAATCAAAATCAGTAAAGGACATAGAGTAAAAAATTAATAAAGCTTTAATCAAATAATATTGGAATAACATATGTTAAGCAAGAATCTGAAACCCTAGGTAAAGTAAGAATCACACAAAGTCGAGGATTCAAACTAGAGCATAGTATATATCAAAGTGGGATAAACATAGCATATACAAGAATCTAAAACCCTAACAAGGCTGATAAGGTAAAAATAAAATCACAAGAAGAACAGATCGTTTCATAAGAAACAAGCACACACAAAGATTGAACGAATACATTATCAGAAACAACCTAAAATTAGGGCTTTTTAGCATAATAAGCCAGATAGCAAGAAAAACATAAGAGAATCGTTCAAACATAGTAGAAAGTACTTAAAATCAGGAGAAGAATCGTTTTTGAAAAGGGGTTAAGAAACCCTAGTTTTGAAACTGAAGAAATCGTTTAAGAACAGAGAGATTTCTTTGAAGAAAACATGTAAAACCCCATTATAGTCATAGATATTTTACAAATCTAAAGATTCGGAAGGTTCAGAGTCTAGGGTTTCCAAAAAGAACCTGGAAAAGAGGAAGAAAACTCAGAGATATTACCGGTCTTTGGCCGGAAAAGGGTAGATCTTACTCGACCAGCCATAGATGGCCGAAAAAATGGCATGAGACCGGAGAGATTATTGGAACCGTCTTTGGCTCACCGGAGAGCTTCAGACGGTGACACAAGTGCAAAGGATGGAGCCATAGGGCTGGCAGGAGGTGAGACCTCCATGGTTTCCAACGAGGAAGTGCCCGGAGTAGGGAGGAAAAGGGCCTAGTAGACGAAGATCTTAGAGAGAAGGGAGATAACTCAGAGAGATGGCTGAGAAAAATGAAAGGGGGGAAATGAGACGGGGGAGGGTAGTCTTTAAGTCTTAATTTGGTAAGGTCGAATATGGACCGTTGATTTGAATTAATCAACGATTCAGATTAATAGGTGCTTGGGCCGGGTAGGATTTTAGGTCTGGGCTGGGTAATTGGGCTGATTAAATTGGGTAGGGGCCTGTGTGAAATTAGGTTAGAATTGAAATTAAAAGTGGTTATTAGTTAAATACCCATTAAAAATAGATAGATAATTAATAAAAATAGATAATAATTATATAAAATAAAATTAATGCTAAATAAATGAAATTAAGGTAATTAATTAATATAAAAAATATAAAATAAATAATTATTGATTTAAATGGTATAAAATGTACAATTAGGCCATAGTTGCAAAATTTATTGTAATTATGGTCAAATAATGCCAAATTGGATAATTTGTGAAATAATTAAATCCTAATAGGATTAAAAATGATATATATATTTTGAAATTATTTATAATATATTTTTTGAATAATTATAAAATACTAAAGAAAATAGGAAAACAAATTGATAAAAATATGGAAAATTAGGGGAAAATACCATTCATTATGAGAAGTGTTTTTGAATACAATATGCAAGTTTGAAAATAATTTTGATTAAAAATTGGGTATCAACAGCTGCCCCTCTTTACCCGGGAAGGATGAAAGAGTTGTCGGGTAAAGATATGATGGCCAATTTTGACCGAGTGGAAATAGCTTGAAAGGTTCAGGCCGCACTCTGGTTCCTGAGATGCCTACATATCCCTGGTTTTATAGGAATCAAGCTGTATGTAGTTCAGGAGCCACCGACGAAGTATACCGATGAAGTTTTATAAGGACGGACGCAAAGTGCAAGGTTGGGTGAACAAGCGGCTTACGGTGTAGTTAGGAGAACTAGGGCGGGACCGCGCCTGCCATGATGGTTGTTGCTTGCCGGGTTACCTGCAAATGAGTAATACAAGCATATCGTGCATAATTTCAACATGATGCGAATTCCCGTCGGACTATGAATGTTGTCTTTGGACGGTTAAGGATGACGTCTTTAGACTATGATGTCCTGGGCCATGAATTGCTTGATGCAGGATTCGCAGGCCATGAAATGATGTTCTCGGGCCATGAAGATGGTGCCTCCGAACCATGATGCATTTGAATAATGATATGCAAACTGATAAAAGAGATTCTCAGGCCATGACATGGTGTTCTCGGGCCATGAAGATGGTGCCTTCGAATGATGACGCCTTTAGATAAGTTGGCGATATTTCAGCCCATGAAGATGCAATAGTATGATGCTGACAAGACAGAGCTTAGTCTTATGAATTAAAGGGGCAGAGCTTAGCCCAAAAGGAAAGCAGTAAATAATGCTAGAGGCATTGGCTGCTTTTGAGAAGTAAATAGGAGGCAACGCTTAACCTCGGAAGGCAGAATAGTAGCCTTATGCAATATGCGAATGCGGATGGAGGTAGAGCTTAACCTCGAAAGGCAGAATGGTATCCTTATGAAATATGCGAATGCAGATGGAGGTAGAGCTTAACCTCAGAAGGTTGAAACGTAGCCTTATGCAATATGCGAATGCAGATGGAGACAACGTTTAGTCTCAGAAGGCAGAATGGTAGCCTTATGCAAGATGCGAATGCAGATGGAGACAACGTTTAGTCTCGGAAGGCAGAAAGGTAGCCTTATGCAATATGCGAATGCAGATGGAGACATCGTTTAGTCTCGGAAGGAAGAATGGTAGCCTTATGCAAGATGCGAATGCAGATGGAGACAACGTTTAGTCTCGGAAGGCAGAATGGTAGCCTTATGCAAGATGCGAATGCAGATGGAGACAACGTTTAGTCTCGGAAGGCAGAATGGTAGCCTTATGCAAGATTAAAGGAAGGACAACAGAGATTCTTAGCTGGTGTTAAATTGTGGTAGAGCATTGTGATAATGAAGCATCGTTTGTACTGATAATAAATGTTGGCATGTGCGACAGGTTTGAGAAATGATGTATGTCCTTTGAGCGGATAATATGTTTTGGGTATTTTGCAATTTTGTTCCTGCATCCAAAGAAAGATCATGAGTTTTGTAAAGGGGGAAGGTTAGTTTGCATTCCCGCTGGCTCTTCTTGGTTCGTTTGCTTGATCATGATGATACTGTCTGTATCATTTGGGTAGCGTTCGCTAAACAAGTTGTTTCAAAAAAATAAATATGCATGATTTTGTAAAAGTATAATATATAATCTAAAATAGTTTTAGATGAACCGACGACGCGACACGGTTCGATACATTGCAACCTCTCCTGCTACGGAATTTTGAGGGTCCTCAAAATTCTGCCCCAGTTTGCTGGGTGGACGCCTCTGACTGCTGCTCGTGCGGCGATTGGCTGAACTTGCTTCAGAATTTTGAGGGTCCTCCTCAAAATTCGGCCCCAGTTGGCTAGGTGAATGCTTGTGGACTGTTGCTAGGGTCCTTCTCAAAATTCTACCCCAATTTCCAATTGCGGGGGAAAAATAGATTTTTATTGAATTGTGACCGAACCCATAGTGCTGCATACGTATTCCCTCTTAAACAGGAATCAGGTCAGGCGTAGTTCAATTTACATGTGTATATTTGGCAAGGGGAAGTCGTCTTTCGGACTGGCCCGGTTGAGATCCCGGTAGTCGACGCAGACTCTGACCTTCCTGTCCTTCTTCGACACAGGTACAGTGTTGGCTAACCATGTCGGGTACTCCACTACCCGGAGAACTTTGGCGTTGATCTGCTTGGTAACTTCTTCTTTGATTTTCAAACTCATGTCGGGTTTGAACTTTCTGAGCTTTTATTTCACCGGTGGACACGTTGGATTGGTTGGCAGTTTGTGAGCCACAATAGTAATAGTAATGTTGTATAAATAAAGTAATGAAAGAAGACAATAACAATAAATATCAGATTCATAAGAGAAATTTAGAAGATGCTTTGATGAATTGAATAACTGTTTTGAACATTGAAGATCTTATTGCAGAAATTTAAAAATGCAGGAAAAGGGAAATCATTTAGTAAATAAAACAGTAAATAATGCTTGTTTTAGCCTTGCTACCCTGAGGCTCGTCGAGCTTTGGTCGTCTTGATAGACCAGTTCTTGATATATGTCCACTTGCTTACAGTCTGTATGGAAGGGCCTTCACCCCCCTCCTCCTCGAGAACAACACAGTAATCCATATCCTCGTCCTCTAGGAACAAACTCCTCATCGCTGCAAGTGCTTCTTCTTCGTCTGATCCGTAAATAATGTCGGCCTGCTTGAAAGTCTGCTCAAGATGAGGTATCGGCTGCTCCAAAGGGTAATAAGGACCGCGCCAAGGTGTGACCAGTCGTTGAATTCCTACCAAGTGTACTCATACCCCAGATCGAAAGTAGTACCATGTTTCTTGAGCTTTATGGGCTTCGTGATCCCTTGGAGGTTCTTACCAAGCCCTTTGCCTGGCTCATATCCTCTCCAGTTCAGGATGCTCTCAATCTTGCTATCCCACCACTTGTCCTCATCGATAGTATTGACCCGCTCAATGTGGTGGTAAGTTCCCCCGCCTATCTTCATTTTTCCGTCAGTCACCGGAATAATTTGACCACTATAAATGGGGTTGCCACCGCCACCATGAATAATCATCTCTTGGTGATTCCACTCGAATTTTACCGCCTGATGTAGCGTTGACGCTACCACCCTAGCAGCATGAATCCATGGTCATCCCAACAATACGTTGTAGGAGGCTGGCACATCTATCACTTGAAAATCCACTTCGAACCAAGTCGGTCCCATCTGCAGACATACACTGATCTCCCCCATGGTGAACCTCTGAGAACCGTCGAAGGCTTTCACATTGATCGCTCTATCCCTTATCTCATGTAGCCCTTTACCCAATTTCTTGAGTTTTATCAACGAACATATGTTATGACTGGAACCTCCATCGATCAAGATCCTTGTGATGAAATGATCTTCGCATTGCACGGTGATGTGCAATGATTTGTTGTGCCCCAATCCTTTAGGTGGTAGATCGTCCTTATGAAAAGTGACTTTCCAGTACCTGTCCTACCATATTGGCCATTTCCCCGCTAGTGATGTTGTTTGGCACATATTCTTCACTCAACACTTTCAACAAAGCATTTCTGTGTGTTTCAGAATTCTGTAGCAAAGAGAGGATGGATATTTGAGCCGGTGTCTTGTTCAGCTGGTCGATGACTGAATACTCCTTAGCCTGTACCTTTCTCCAAAGGTCATCTGGACCTGTTTTGATAAAGGGAGGCCAATTGGCAGCCTGCTTGCTTGATTCGGCCAGATGCTCAGGGGTGTAGACCCTACCAGTTCTCGTCATACCCTGTGCTGTGACAGCCTCCTCAGACCTTACCTTGCCTTTCCTTCTCGCCTCGGCAATATAGTCCCAAGGGATAGCATTTGAATAGAAGGGTGGCGTGGTTGACATTGCCATCGGAATTGAAGCGGCCATCCTTACTTCAAAACGAAATGTGTGTTTGGGGTGGCAAGACTGCGACCTCGAATGGTGCCGGTGCATTTGCTGGAGATACAAACTCAACTTCAATTGGCACTGGTGAATTTTCAGGTGGTTCAAACTCAAGTGGTATATACATATTCACTTCACCGTCCTCAGATGGTTGAATCTGGACTATGATCGGTTTGAGAGTGACTGCAGGTTTCTTTGGGTCATCACCTTCTGCGATCAACCCGATTGATCCCTCGGGATCCCAATCATCTTCTATTTCAATCATATGGATACCTCCACCTCTATGGTCTGGCAAAGGATTGTTGCGGATGTTTGGAGCGAGGTATTTTGCCACAATAATCTTGTTGTCAATGAGAGCTTGTATTTTGTCCTTCAGAGAGCGACATTGTTCGATGATGTGTCCTTTAATGCCGGAATGGTATGCACAGGATTTGTTTGGGTTAACCCACTGAGAAGGGTTCTCAGGGGTGGAAGAAGGGATAAGTGTGACGTAACCAGCAGCTTTGAACTTCTCATACAGCTGGTCAATGGGCTCTGCTATGACGGTGTATTGTTTTGGAGGGCAGCGATCAAAATTGGGACGAGGTCTAGGGAAGTTTTGGCGTGCAGGGGGTGATTGGTAATGGGATGGATGGAAATTATAAGTGTGGTAGACAGGAGCGGGTTGTGAGTATATGGGCGAAGCAGGTTGATATGTGGGTGGTGGAGATTGGTAAATGGGCGGTGGAGCTTGGTAGTTTGGTGAGGGTGCTTGGTAGTCTGGTGAGGGTGCTTGGTAATTCGGGTTGGCTGGTATGTGAGTGGAGGTGTTGGATAAGTTTGGTGTTTGAGTGGGGACTTGGCTCTTTGTGCAACCATTACGGCTCTCACGTCTCTCTTCTTAGACACACTACCAGATTGTAAAGCCTTGTTAGTGGCTTGCAAGGCTTCAAAATTTGTAATCATACCGCTTTTAATTCTTCAATCCGCTCACCCAATTTGATGTTGTCGGAGAACTTGTGGCCTTCAACAATCATCAACCGTTCATAATACTGCGGGTCCTGAGCCCGAACAAAGAACTTGTTCATCTTCTCCTCCTCTAGAGCAGGTCTGACTTTAGCGGCTTCGGACCTCCAGCGAGTAGCATACTCGCGAAAGGTTTCTGTAGGTTTCTTCTTCAAATTTTGAATGTAGAACACATCTGGTGCGTTCTCTATGTTGAATCTAAACATGTCCGTAAAGTCAAATGCCATGCTTACCTAGCTTGACCATTTCTTGGGGTCTTGGCTGATGTACCAAGACAATATGTCTCCCTTCAAATTCCTCATGAACAACTTCATGCGGATTCTTTCATCCTTCCCAATGCCAACCGACTTGTCGCAATAGGTCCTCAGATGGACTCTCGGATCACCAGTACCATCAAATATTTTGAACATTGGAGGTTTGTACCCCTCGGGCAGTTCGACACCAGGTTGTATACAAAGGTCTTCATAATTCAACCCTTCAATTCCCTTGGTTCCTTCAACACCCTGGAATCGACTAGTCAGTTTCTTAAGCTCCTCGGTCAGGTTCTTGATAAGTAAGTCCTTTCCATCAGACTTGGATGCCTGTGAGATAGGCGGAGTGGAGTGGGTCACGGTTTCCACATAGATGGGATTTTTATAGGTTTGGAAATGGTCCTTTGTGGGGTTTTGAGGTTCTGGGATGAGTAGTGGAGTGTTATTTGAGGTGTGGCAAGGATTGCACTACGTCGAGAGAGTTTGGTTCTTTGGGGGAGTGGCGTGAAGGTGAGGTGCGGGATGATTTTGCTGCCTTGGGATATTTGGTGGAGGTGCGGGGTTTTGAGCATTTGGAAGGTCGACGTCGGGGACGTTGAGGGAAAATGACAGGTTTGCCAGATTCCGAACTTGATCGAGTTCTTCCTGAAACTTCAGCAATTTCTGTTCAAGTGGTGACATGTTCTCATGCAGGACCTGAATACCTCGGCCATCAGTGGCCTCTACCCGTTCAATCATATTCTCCTTTCTGGTGCCGCTGGACTCTTCCATCTTACTTTTGCCTTTGTATTTGCCCTTAGGAGGACTAGGAGGAGGAGTAGGTGGAGGGCCCTTTGATCTTGTGCGATAGGCTGATGATGCCAGAATGCACGAACTAACCTTTGGGGAGGGGGATAATAAAGAAAAAAAAAGAAATAAAAACAAAAAGGTAACCAAGTCAGTGAGGATTATGAAAAAGAATATCGCGGTATTTAAACACATAATGCAGAAATGTAAAGCGTGTCCTTAGTTGGGAACCTCTTTGTGCCCGAGGTAGGCCTAGTGACAAATTGATTTGTAGAACTTAAAATGCTAAATGCCTCATTTTATTGATAAGAAAAATAGACAAATCTCAAAACGATAGACAAAAAATAAAATTCACTAATGGCCATTGGCCTTATTACATTGATAGAGAAAAATAAAGACACTCCTATCTACTTGGTCCCAGAAGGACCTTCCCCAGACTCGGCATTCTTGCTTTCCTCGTATAGTTTTCCCAGCAACAGGTAGGTTCTGGCTAGATATCCTCCTTCAGCTCCCTCAACCTTTTGACCTCTATTATCATTTTGTTAGGCTGGATTTCTAGGAGAGATGGTAAGTTACCCAAGTGTTTC
>ML313651.1:0-17196 GCA_005239505.1 Nicotiana paniculata
CAGAGTATCCTCTCCACACCACCTATGATTCCAAAAGCTGATTCTCCTTCCATCTCCCACCCTATAGGTAATGTTGCCACTGAAGGATCCCCAATTCTTCATGATGCTCCTCCACATGCCACACCCAAAAGGTGTTGTGATTGCCTTGGTCCTCCAACCCCCTCCCGTGGAATCGTACTTTTCTACTATGACCTCCCTCCATAGAGCATGCTTTTCTACCCCAAATCTCCACAGCTATTTCCCCAACAAAGCTCTGTTGAATATCCTAAGATCTTTTACACCAAGTTCACCCTACTTTGGGGAGGTGACTGTCTGCCAATTCACTAGGTGATACTTTCTAATTCCATCCACCGCATCCCAAAGAAAATTCCTTTGAAGCCGCTCCAGTTTTTCTGTGAGCATCACAGGAGCTTGTAATAGGGACAAGTAATAGGTGGGCATACTCGATAAAGTGCTTTTGATAAGCACTTCCTTACCGCCTTTTGACAAGAACCGTTTCTACCAGCCTGCTAATCTTTTTTCAACCCTTTTGATCACTGGATTCCAAACTGTAGTATCCTTATGCAAAGCGCCCAATGGGAGACCCAGGTAAGTAGTGGGTAGGAAGCCCACCTCGCATCTGAGAACATGAGACAAAGCATCAATGTTAGCAACCTCACCCACCGGAAAAATTTCACACTTGCCGAGGTTGATTCTGAGATCTGATACTATCTGAAACCACTGCAAGGCCTACTTCAAGTAGGTCAACTGATCCATATCGGCATCACAGAAAATCAGGGTGTCATCCGCAAAAAGTAAATGAGAGACTCTTCGGGTACTGGGCACTCCGATTGGAGCTGAGAATCCTCTCAAGAAGCCTCCGCCCACCGCACGATCCATCATTTTACTCAAAACATCTATCACTAGAATGAATAGCATAGGGGATAGGGGGTCACCTTGCCTGAGACCCCTGGAGTTGCCAAAGAAACCACATGGGCTACCATTAACCAGGACAGAGAATCTGACTGAAGAAATGTAGAACTTGATCCATACCCTCCATCTTGCCCCAAACCCCATCCGCATCATAATGAAATCCAGGAACTCCTAATTGACATGGTTGAAAGCCTTCTCAAGGTCCAACTTGCATAGTAAGCTAGGATCTTTATTTTTCCTTCTGGAGTCTACAAGTTCATTTGCCACCAAAGCGGCATCCAATATCTGCCTACCTTCCATAAATGCGTTCTAGGAGGACGAAACAGACACGTCAAGAACCCTCTTGAGTCTGTTGGAAAGCACTTTAGAAATAATCTTGTAAATGCTCCCCACGAGACTGATAGGCCTGTAGTCTTTGATACAAGATAAACCTTCTTTCTTAGGCACAATAGTAATAAAAGAAGCATTGATACTTCTCTCGAAAACACCATCCGCATGGAAGTATTCAATGGCTTCCATCAACTCCCCCTTGATGGTGTCCCAACAGAGCTGGAAGAAGGCCAAGGAGAAACCATCAGGGCCGGGGGCCTTATCACCAGCACAACTCGACACAGCCTCGTACACCTCCTCCTCCTCGAAAGCCCTTTCTAGCCACTCACTGTCTCCTTCCTCCTATGTTGTTGAACTCTATTCCCCCCAAAGTCGGCCTCCAACTAACTTCCTCTATATAAGTTCTCATAAAACCCCATTATCGCCCTTTTTACCTCCTCATCTCCCTCAATTCTCACCTCATCCACAACTAAGGACTCTATGAAGTTTCTCTTTCGATTTGTAAACGCCACCATGTCGAAAAATTTGGTATTCGAATCCCCCAACTTTAACCATAGCGCCCTCGATTTTTGCAGCCAACTAGTCTCCTGAGCAGTGTTTTTGAGAGCGAGAAGCGCAAAAAAGCGACAGGGGCTCGCCTCGCTTCAAAAGTGAAGCGCAAAACGAAGCGCACGCTTCATTGAAGTGAAACGCAATTCTTAAAAAAACATAATGTAAACCATAGGACAAGCAAAATCACATAAAAATTAACTTCATAAACTGAAATACACATAAAAATTAATAAATAAAGGCTAAAATACTAATCAAATAAACTGAAAATAATATATATATATATATACAAAAGATTAACTTTACAAAGTTACCAGTTTAAAAAAAATAAGATTAACTTTACAAATTGAAATACACATAAAAATTAATAAACAAAGGCTAAAATACTAATCAAATAAACTGAAATANATACAAAGTTACCAGTATAAAAAAAACATTAACTTTACAAGCTGAAATACACATAAAAATTAATAAATAAAGGCTAAAATACTAATCAAATAAACTGAAATATAATATATATACAATAATTAACTTTATAAAGTGAAATACACATACAAATTAATTAATAAAGGCTAAAATACTAAATAAGTAGAAAAAAGGAGAAAAAAAAATTTCACACATGCCCTAGCTATGAGCAGGTGCCTGGACGGGAACAAGAAGAAGAAAGAAGAAAGAAAAAAAGGAGAAGAAGAAGAAGAAGAAAGAAGAAAAATTACCTGGAGCTTCTTTGTTGAAGTCTGAACCCTAGCAGCAATTAATTTTGAGAGATTTGGTCTTTACTTAGGTTAGGGGTCTGTTTTGTATAATAAAAAAATAGACCCAAACTTTATTTTTTTTTAAAACTGACCCAAACTTCTTTGTCGCTTCTTGCTTCGCGATCGCTTCGTGCTTCTTCTACAGAAGCGAGCGCTTCGTGTGGTCGCCTCGCCTCAGGCATGGAAAAGCGACAAGGCATCGCTTCGCGTCGCTTCGTCGTTTTTTAAAACACTCCTCCTGAGCTATTGCTAACTCGACTATTTCCCTCTTAACCTCCCCCAATCTATATTCATCTAACCCCCTCGGCCCCTTCCTTTCTCTATAGTTCCCCCAACTCATGCATAAGCTCCCTCATTTGAACTTTTACCCTCCCAAAAACCTCCTTATTCCACCTAATAATATCTCCCTCGAGCAATTTAAGTTTCTTCAAGAAATGGAATGAAGGTGTCCCTGATACCCCGTAGCTTGTCCACCATTCTTTCACCTTGTCACCGAATCCTGGCACCTTCAACCACATGTTCTTGAAGCAGAAGGGAGCACACACCCCCCTCCCTCTGCATCCATCTAGCAAGATAGGCAAATGATCCGAAGTCAGCCTAGGTAAAGGAATTTGCAGCACATTCGGCACCAGCTAATCCCAAGAGGGCGATATCAGAAATCTATCAAGTCTAGATCTTGAGTTAGAATCCTCCGCCCTAGCCCAAGTAAACCTTTCCCCTGACAGAGGAAGATCAATAAGAAAGTGATCATTGATGAAGTCAGAAAACTCCTCCATGGCCCTCGAAATCAGACTACACCCTAATCTATCCTCGGGGAATCTAATAGTGTTAAAGTCTCCCCCTAGAACCCATGGGATGTCCCATTCTCCCATCATATTGGCCAGTTCCACCCAGAAAAACACCTTGGACCCTTCTGCTCACTTTACGGGGAGATCCAGCAATGCTTCCTTTATTGTCTCAGTTGCACATCAACATGCTTAAAAGCATTATCTACCTAGTTAGAGGTTCAAGACCTGGAAGAGTTGGAATCTTTTTATCCAAAACATGCTCCCTCTCCCCAACATATCTAGGACTGCTTCTAGGAGTCAAATTCAAATCCATTAGAATTTGGAATGAGGTCATTAAAAAAAATGGAAAAGAGACTTGCAACCTGACACTTGCAATATCTCTCAACGGAGGCAGACTCACAAGGATCAGTAGTGCCCTTGATAGAATTCCCACTTACTATATGACTCTACACCCTATACCAAGCTCAATACTAAAGCAGCAAAACATGCTAAGGATAAGGTTCTTATGGGAAGGAAATAGTGAGACTCACAAATTTTGATGGATTAGATGGCCAAAAATCATGCAGCCAAAATCTTCCGGGGACTGGAATCAGAAACCTTAAGCATCATAACAGATGTATGTTACTCAAATGGCTATGAAGGCATGGACAAACTGAAGCAGGATACTGTAAGGAGATCATAAATGTCAAATATGGGACTTGTGGAGCCCTAATAAAAGCTGAGGGGCTTATGGAATTGGTCTATGGAAACATAACAGCAGCTTTCAAAAAGATTTCTTTCAGAATACATCCTTAACAGGCACTTAGTCATTTCAGTTCGGTATTTTCGATTCTTAAAATACTATACCAATACCATACCTAATTACATTCGGTACGGTTCGACTTTTCTCCTTTAGGTTTTGGCTTATTCCGTACGGTAATTTCGGTTAATGCGGCTTGAATTTTAACTAGTGTATGAGCCATAGACTGTAATATTTTTAATTAACGTACTCAACGAAAACGTTCTAAGCTATACTCACCTGACTGTTGATAAAACCTTTGTCCAAAACAATCAAGTATCAACTAAGAGAAAAAAGGTACATAAAGGAATGCATTTGATCATTGGAAATATCATGTTACTTACTTGGAGTTAATTGTTAAAATTAGAGAATACAACAAGGACTAATCCAACATACGTAAAAAAAATACAAGAGTAACGGAGTAAGAAACACCCTAAAACCGTTGAAATATTACGTCAAACTTCTTGACAACCTAGAGAGTAAGAATCAGAATCTGCATCCTACCTTGTTCCTCCATTTCCCTAAAGAAGTACATGGGATTTACCGTCAACCTCAACAAAAATGCCAAAAAAAAGTATTGTGTAACTTAGTATGTTAATCAATAATATGTGTAATGCGTAACTTAGTATATATTTTGGTACGGTATCGGTATTTCAGTATTATTTTTTTAAATACAAAATATCATACCTAATACAAAATTATTTTAAAAACTTAAACCAAATACTAAAATACCGAACATATACCAAAATTTTAGGTTTCGGTATAGTAATTCGGTATTTACCATATTATGCACAGTCCTTCTTAGCAGATGGAACAGTGTCTTAGTCAACAGATGCTACATGTGCCAACAAAGCTCAGAAAGTGTTAATTAATCTATTTTTTCATTGCTCGGTTGCTGTTGATATCTAGTATTTCTTCCTTTTCATCTTTTGCCTATTCTGTGTTAGCCTCAGTACATCAAGGAAGGCTATATCAACATTTTTCGGAGAGTTGACAAAGTCATCAAAAGAATATGTAAAATGATCCCAACAATAACTTTTTGGTGTATTTTAATGAAAGAAACTGCAGTTGTTCTGATGGAATCTCAACTCCAATGCATTCCCAGAAAACTAGATATTTAGTTCGTTCGTTCAGTTGGAGCTCTCTTACCCTTAATAATGCCGACAATTTTTGGACTTTGTTAGCTCCCTGATTCTAGCATACACTCTTGTAATAGAGCTAACATGCTCTTGTCTTCTATAATCTGGCATCTTCCTGATGCCCTTTCAATGATATAACTTACTTCATAAGCAAAAACAAAAAAGATTGTTTGATAACTTTAATTGTTGGAAGATTAGCTAGGTCAAGAGACGACCGAACTATATGTGTATTACTCGTGTATAGTGTTCTAATGAGCTAATGAACTAGACACCATTTTTCTCAAGAAAAACTAATGAAACAATGACTTTTTCTTCCAAAATAATTTGTTGTTAGTATATATATATATATATATATATATATATATATATATATATATATACTAACNATATATATATATATATATATATATATATATATATATATATATTTAATACTCACTTTGTCCCATTTTACGTGCACAATTTTCTTTTTAATTCGTTCCAAAAAGAATTGCACCTTTCTATATTTAGAATCAATTTGACTTTAAACTTCTCATTTTATCCTTAATGAAATAATTTTGTAGTTACAAAAATATCTATGGCATGTTTTAGACTATAAGTTTCAAAAGACTTTCTTTCTTTCTTGAACTTTTTGTCGAGTCCAACAGTTTCACATACATTAAGATGAAGGGAGTATTAAAAGTCGTTTCTTAATTGATATATACATTTTCACGCATAGCCTCTCGAAAGAATATCAAGTATTCTAAAATTGGCGTAATGGCTTTGTTAAAGTTAAGCAAATATAAATAGGCTCCCCAATATGGAGAGCTCAGCAAACATGGCATAAAGCCCAAGACAAAGTTATATATGCAGAGTCTAGAGCTTAAGATTGTACTTTCGTATAGGTTTGCATAATTTTTCCTTGAAAGTGGTTTTTCTCTTTTTGGGATAAGGTAATTTTTCCTTTGAAAGTGGTGTAGCCGCATTGAGCTATGTATAAAAGTTTCTTACTAATTCCAAAAACAGAAGAAAATTCAACGTACTAAATGACCAAAAAGCCATATCAAATCCAACCTTTTAATAGTTTTGACGGAATCTTCCAACTGAATGATGCAAAGAATTCCTTGATATCTACGCTTGGAAACTCAGACCGGATGTATTGTTCCACCGAAAGCCTACTTGCGAAAGCACTTCGCTTTCCCCGAAGACGTTGTGGCAGATACAGATATCTATCAAGAAAGTAGCCAGCAGCTGCAATTCGTTTTCCCACCTTCCAGGCCCATTTGTCACCTGGGTTCGGCCAATCTGCAGGAGCATATGGTAAACCTTCGCCTGAAGCATTGACAGAAACAGGATAAAGGTAAAGTCCCTTTTTATTGGTACTCAGTGTATCTCCATTACATGCAACAGGACTGTCAATCTCCACAGGATCATCGTTGGATGACATGTAGCTAGATGTTTTAACTGTGTAGATAGCCAAAGAAAAGAATATATCAGCTTCAAATCCAAGAAAGAAAAGGTTTGTTAAATTACAGTCTTACAGCAATGCATAATACTCGTTTAACCATCAAGCAGAAGAATGAAGAAGACATACCACAAGTCCCAAACAGAAATCAAACACATTTTCTGATGATTAAAATAATAAAAAGTAGCTTAAGATTAAAAAGTCAAAGCGGGCACTTTTGCCTCTGTACAAAACGAGTTAGCTAATAATTGAACAAAAGAAAGGATACGACATCAAAGAACATAGATAAAAGAATAGTCCAAGGGATCTCCACAAAATCAATGTATCCAACTTGTCCTTAATTTTCTAGTCAGAAAGTGAACCTTGCAACTTGAAGCTACAAAAGTGACCCTGCCGGCAGAACAAATACAATATTTAACGCACATTTCAAAACCATTAATTTCAATTTTATGTGTCTGACAGGAAATACTCCTTCTTTTGATAGATTTGACTTTGTTAAGGTTTCTGCCAGTTGACTACGAGAACTTCCAGACAGTGATCATTACAGAATATCAGACAATGTATCTAATTTTCATTCTTCCCCTTATAATCGCAGCATCACATCCTTATGTTGGTGATTGACAAAATAAAGGCTCAAATTGGATCAATCTAATCTAAACAATGAGAAAAAAGAGATAGATTGAAACTTTTTTCACATTTTCGGTCTCTGAAGGAGTAGTGGCATGTGTCTCTAGCTCTAGAAAACCTTTACATATAGCTGACCAAGAAAGCTTTACTTTACATATAGCTGACAAAGAAAGCTTTACTTTACATATAGCTGACAAAGAAAGCTTTACTTTACATATAGCTGACCAAGAAAGCTTTACTTCAAGTAACTATTTTGTCAAAAAAATAGCTTTATTTAATCCATTGGTTCAAACTTCAAAGGCTTCAGTCAGTTGTTCACAAGCAACTTCTTTTACTTAAAAACAGTAAACACATGTAAATAAACTACATAGATAACAGCATTACTTTAAACCATTATCAACAAGCTCACGGTGGATTCAAGAGTATACCTGAGAAAATTAAAGGTAGGTTAGGGTTTCCGAATTAAAAAAATGGTTGCCTGTGCCAAACGTAAGTCGAGGAATAAAGCCGATTCAGAGCAAATGTTTCATTACATATCTATGCATTCGCGTATGCATACAGTGGAATCTTAGAATTATAGAGTTCGGAATCGGAAACCCTAAAACTCCCTTAGAGCTGAGGAATGTCGAGTTCCCCGAGAATGCGGCCGCCGGAGATTCCTTCCTTGGGCCCCGACAGCGTTCCAAAATTCAAGGCGATGACTAAGCAAATATGAGGGCTTTTGGCATTGTGCAAAAGAAATCCACTCAATTTACACCTTGTTTGGACAGTTGTTATGCATTGCTTCCTAATGTATAATATAGTATTGTATTTTATTATTTTTAGGAAAATTATCAATTATGTCCATTTACAAGTAGTTCCTCACAAAATTAGTCAATTTTTAAAATATTACTAATATTAGCCAAATATTACTATATTAGCCAATTAGCTATTGTAGCAAAAAAGGTCAAAATTTTATTTTCTTTTGAGTGAGTGTTATTAGAATAGATTGGGTACATCTTAAGTAGCTTGAATCTCAGTTTTGGGATGATTTGGTGAAGTTTTGAGGTGATTTGAATTGAATATTCAAAGCAAAAATTGAACATTTAAAAAAATGATATATGTATTACACTATGTATCATTTGTGTATCACATATGTATCATATTTGTATCAATTATGTATCACATGTATACTTGTGTGTGATATACATGTGTGATTTCGTGTTTGATACATGTGCCGTAGAAAAATTTTTGAACTCGATTTAATTATGAATTTTGATACAAAACCAATCCAAATCACCTCCAATCTTCCGCGAATTTTGTATATTGACTTATCTATATGTTTTCAATGAATTTCAATTATACCCATTGAAAAAGTTCCTTTTTTGCTTAGATTTTTGGAATATTGTATATATTTTTTTGTATTTCATCACCTTATTTGTTACCTCATCCATGAAATTTCCTTTCGGTCTTGCATCTAATATTGTTAATCACGCTTAAAAATATGGAAGGAGATTTTTGCATGTGATTCTTTGAGAGAAAAAACTTTATTTATTTGGTTTTTTAATTTTTATATGTGTTTGACTAGTTTTGGTAAGTCTATGACTAATGACTAGAGGTTGGTAAGTTGAGACTTATTTGGGACATTTGTGTAAGTTTTCCTTATTTTTATGCATCTAATATTTGGATAAGATTAGCAATGAGGTTATTGGGGAGAGTGTGGGTTTGGCTCCCTTGGACAACAAGATGCGAAAAATGATGTTTAGATGGTTCGGGCACGTGCGAAGGAGGAGCCTAGATGTCCCGGTTAGGAGGTGTGAGTGGTTGGCTCTGGCAGGTAAGATAAGTGGAAGAGAGCGGCCTAAGAAGTATTGGGAGGGGATCAGGCAGGACACGACGCGTCTTCGAAAATTCGAGGACATGGCCCTTGATAGGAAGGTATAGAGATAGAGCACTCCTCGTTATGCTAGTTAGTCTGATAGTGTTTTGCCTAGGACTGTTAGCGGTTTTTGTTGTGTTTCACTTTTTTTGGGGCATTTTCATTTATTTGCTGTCTTTTACGATGCTGATACTATTTTTCTGGTTTTTGTTGTTGTTATGGATCTATTGTCTCTAAGCTGAGGGTCTCCCGGAAATAGCCCATCTATCCCTCCGGGGTAGGGGTAAGGTCCGCGTACACTCTATCCTCCCCAGACTCCACTAGGGAGATTCTACTGGGTTGTTTTTGTTGTTGTATCTAATATTTGGATAAATTATATTGTTTGGCATAGTTTCATGATATCATGCACCAATAATATGAAGAATAAACTTGTATTATTATTAAAGAAAAAGTAATATACTAGGTAGAAATATTATATAAAAAGGTAAGGTAATAGATAAAATAGGATTATTTAATAATAAAGAAAGTCAAAATGAGAGAAAAAAATACTCATTTGGCAATTGTACCACATCTGCCCTTGTTGCTTCAATCTGTATATGACTTTTTTTAGCTTTATTGAACAAGTGTCCATGGAACTTTTATATGCTTCAGGAAGTTTAAATCCTCCAGGGATTTTCATAGAAATTTCAATTGTCCAACGAGCCATATAAATAGGGCGTGACAATGTCCACCAACCGCATATCAAGTTTTTCATGAACTGCTATATTTATTAGATATCTGAAGGTAATTGTATATACCACAAGAGAATATGTCCCATATAATCAATGTCAGGTATTTGCAAAAATCCTTGTGCCACAAGTCGTGCTTTATACCTTACGCTTCACTTTTCTAATTTCGTTTTCGCACTGTAGGCATGTAAAATTTATTGAATTTAAATTCAATAAATAATTTGGACTATATTTTAAATATACTAGTCCAAATAAATATTATGGAATAATATAATAAAATTGTATATATAAGTCCAATATATATGGATTAAATAAATAAGTCTTAATCCATTGGGCTAACCCATTTAATTGGGCTAAAGTGATGAGCCCAATTCAATAAGCCCCAAAAAAAATGTCATCCTCCTGGAGACCCAGTTTGGTGTCACGTGTTAAATGACGTAGCGCGCCAAGTCAAACAGAAGAGCTAATAGGATCATGCCACATGTCAAATGACGTGACACTCCAAGTCAAACAGAAGAGTCAATAAGATCATGCCACGTGTCAAAATGACAAGGCATGCCAAGTCACATTAGAAGGCCAATGAAATCGTGCCATGTGTGCAAGTGACATATTCTGGACAATCAAACATGGCCTTGTCACACTTCAATTTGATTGGTCGGAAAGAGTTTGTTCTTATCATAACTCTTCCCTCCCACAACTATAAATAGGAGTCTACATAACCCAGAAAAGACACCAGAAGTTATAACAAGAAGCAAGAGGGAGCTCGTGGATCAGACGCTGTGGATTTCTCTAAAGCTACAAGCATTCAAGTGTTCTAAGGATTAAAAGATCAAGACGAAGATTCAAGAACAAGTTGCACGCCCTTGGATTAAAAATACGTCAAGATCAGGATCAGGCCTCAAAGACTTGGATTAAAATCAAATAAAATTTAAGATTAAGCTCAAAATCTCTTTTAGTTTACTGTTGAAGAGAAGAATCAGAGGATTCATAGAGATTGTAACACTCAAATATTTAAAATCAAATACTATGATTGTTGCAATATTTTTCGATCTTGATTATATTTTCTCGATGCAATTTATTATCTACAAATTCTGGCACGCATAGTGGGACAATGTCTACCTCTCATCTCTTCAGTTACCAAATTTCAAGAACAACGAAATGGCTTCCAAGAAAATCAACTCCAGTTCAACTTCCGCCAAGGCTGCTAATTCCAGGTTCTATGCTGATGTGGAAAGCATCCTCGATGTTACCTTTTGAAGCTTTGGACCAGTTACGAGGAGCAAAGCAAGCTCGTTAGGACACCAAGCAACCCAAGTGCCGTCCGCATCTACCCATGTTTTCGGATCTTCATCCTCAAAAGGATCAAGATCTTCTACAAATGCACCCGAAGGAGGAAGCGATGTTGCTGAAAAGATCAAGAAAACTCTTGCTCTACTTGGCCTCTCCGGATCCAAGCACTCTGCTATGAAGGAAAATGATGACGCTTCAAGTGATGGATCCTCCCCACTTACACCACATAGCATGAGCGAATCAAGGATCAATCTGCATGAAATCCGTGCTACTCTCCATCGTCCACGACAATCATGCAAGCCATGGTGACAAACACTTCATCTGTGGAGGAGCAGTTGGCAAACTTGACGGAAGCAATCGCTAGCTTGACCAAGTGCATGCAAAATCAAGATGCTAGAATAGGCAAGCTAACAGATAGGGTGGGAATCTTGATGGAAGAAGAATCCACGCATGCACCTAGCAAACTCCCAGAAGTTCAAGAGATTGATCCTCCCCCACGACAAGTTGCATCCACTAAGGAAATTCTAGTCTCCTCGGAAGGGATGATTCCAATCGATCAACTGATGAGTTCATCGAAGGAACTATTAAAAGAAAGTGTGAAGTTGTTACCAAGTCTTCCATTACATACGCAAAGCCGTACACTGCAAGGATCGATATGTTGAAAATGCCTTCTAGCTATCAACCTCCACAGTTTCAACAATTTGATCGTACAGGCAATCCAAAGCAACATGTGGCGCACTTCGTTAAGACATGCAACAACGCTGGGACTTATGGAGATTACCTCGTCAAACAGTTTGTTCACTCGCTAAAAGGAAATGCTTTTGATTGGTATACAGACCTCGAGGCAGTATCTATTGATAGCTGGGATCAACTAGAACAAGAGTTCCTAAGTCGCTTTTATAGCACAAGGCGCACTATGAGCATGGTGGAACTCACAAATACTCGTCAACGGAAGAGTGAACCAGTTGTCGACTTTATCAATCGTTGGAGGAATGCAAGCCTAAACTGTAAAGACAAGCTTAGTGAAGCTTCTGGCATAGAGATGTGCATCCAAGGTATGCATTGGGTATTGCGCTATATCTTGCAAGGTATCAAGCCTAGCACATTTGAAGAACTTGCAACTTGTGCCCATGACATAGAATTGAGCATGGCCTCTGCTGAAAATGAAAGGCTGCCCATCTATGAACCTCGCAAAGGGAACGACAAGCAAGAAGTTAAAAAATGGAGCAAGTTTGTACCAAGATCTGAAAATAAAGAAGCTATGAATGTCAACACATCACCTGTGAAGTTCACGACGAAGGTGAGCAAGAAGCAGAGTATGAAATCCACTTCGTTTCAAGATAAGACAAGCGGAAAGTTGACTCTAAAAGAAATGCAAGAGAAAGAGTACCCATTTCTGGATTCTGATGTGCCAGCTATTTTTGAAGAACTCCTCGAGTTAAATCTCATTGAGCTTCCGTTGATGAAGCGACCAAATGAAGCTGAGAAAATCAATGACCCAAATTACTGCAAATATCATCAACTTGTGAGCCACCCTCTGGAGAAGTGCTTTGTCTTCAAGGAAAAAGTTATGGACTTGGCTCGTGAAAAGAAGATCGTGCTTGAAGATGAGAAAGCAAGCATCAAACCAAGTCTCTATCATATTTGGCTCATTCAATCCAGACGAATTATGTAGTTCTAAAGAAAATAAAGATGAAGAATTACTGGAGAACTACAAAGTTGAAGACGGTCAACCTGAGGGTGATGAAGGTTGGACGTTGGTGACTCGTCATAGGCGCCACAAAAGGAGACCACAAAAAGGATCAATGGAACAACCAACAAGGAAAATAATGGTGAAAAGACCTAGGAGATGGAACCTAGTTAAGCATGTAAAGAAAGCGAAAGTGGAGGTGCACCAACCTCAAAAGCCACGACATCCAGTGACCTTGGAGGAGTTTTTACCAAGTTGGTTCCGCACGAAGATTTCTCATGGGGGTTTTGATGCCTCTTGTTTCCATGCTGACGAAGGGAAAGAAAGGAGTGATGACCTACCGTCGGCAACATCTTCGGAAAAGCTTATCGTGTCACAACCCAAAATCCATTAAGGTCGTGATGGCGCCGGACACCACCGTCAGGCAAGCCAACACTCATTAGTTAATTAAATTACTATTTTAGTATTTTGAAAATCGTTACCTTTTATTTCATTATATAAAGATCAAATAAAGTTACCGATTAAAAAATGGTGTTTTAATTAATTCAATCGACAAATACATCCCAAAGTCATCCCAGAACTCGGTGTCACAAGTGCATGAGCAATTTATAAGAAAAATCAAATGAAATACAATAACCGTCCAGAATACAAATGGGACAGTAAAGAAAGTAGAACTCAATACTCTGAAGGAGACTCTGCTGGCTACGGGTCGTCTCGAGAGGTGCAGCTCACCTAAGTCCCCATATCAACCATGCCACGATGCCAATCGGGGCCACTAGATATAGATTTACTTGTGCAACAAAATGCATAACAAGTATAGTATAAGTACGAAAACAACGTGTACTCAGTAAGTATCCCGCCTAACCTCAAAGAGGTAGTGATGAGGGCACTTGCTAGAGGTCAAATTAATATAAACAAGTGTGATGCTAAACATGGATGTTATAATCAGATAACAAATAACAACAGGAAAGGACAATTTCTTCCATAAATTATAAATCTTAGTTTCCGTCATTTCAGTTAACAACTCATATCTTAAGGCAATTAAACAGTCTAAATCACAGATGGTATCCAACAAATATCATGCACAGGAAATACCGAGGGTCGAACGGCCCGAACCAACATAAATGTAAAATGTGCACTGCCGAAGGGTCGAATGGCGCGAACCATAGATGCATATATTAACCTGCCGTGGCGTACGGCCCGCTCCTATGAGAGTAGTGGAGGAAATCACCCCGCTCGCGGAATATAAATTTGCGAAGAGGTCACACATAATCATACACATTCAAACAGTCCACCCCGACTACATCGGGAAAACAAGTACCCAAGAAAATAACAAGTTCTCTTTTAATGGTCACGAAAATAGTATTTAAATCTTTTCGAGAAATCATTTATCAAGTTCGATAGGGTTTAAACACTTTAATTTCATCAATAAGGTTACAAGTACAGCAAATAAAACATGTTTTTGGGGCCTAGACTACCCGGACATAAGCATAATAGTAGCTACGCACGGACTCTCGTCACCTCGTGCGTACGTAGTCCCCACAATTAGTAGCACATATTTAATTATTTCACCTATGGGGTCAATTCCCTCTTACAAGGTTAGAAAGGAGACTTACCTCGCTCCGAAGTTCCATAACCGGCATTCCACGCCCTTCCGATGACTCTAATCAATGCACAACGCTCCAAAACTAGCCAATAGTTATTCAAACCCATTATATATACACAATTACTCATTATAAGCTGATTTGTAAAAATTCCTAACACCGAACGAAAAGTCGATAGAATCGCCCTCGGGCTCATATGCCCGGATTCCAAATTGTTTTCGAAGATAAACTTTACCCATAGCTTCACTAACTCAAATATATAATTCACCCTCAATTTCATGCCCAAAATCATGGCCAAAATCCAAAAATATAAATTTTCTAGGTTTTCTACCAAAACCCCAAGTTTCCAAAAATTTTCATGTTAAAAATCTATACATAATCAATGTATTTAACTCAAGGTGGGTGGGGATAGCTTACCTTGCTATATATGATGAAACCCCCTCTTCAAACCCTCCAATAATCGCCCAAGCCAAGAAAAAAATGAAAGAAAGTGGCCAAATCCCACTTTTAAAATAACACACTACCCAGACCCGACCTCTGTCCTGCGCACTCCCCTTGCCTGCACAGATCCGCACATGCGCCTCATTTTTCGCATTTGTGCCTTCGCAGGTGCGAACACAACCTCGCACCTGCGCCCCCAGCCAAGCCAACCCTTTTCCTCTTCTGCGACACCAAGGTCGCTCCTGCGGCTCCGCACCTGCGGCCAAAACCTCGCATGTGCGGTTACACCAGACACTAGCAGCCTTAGCCTTTCTCAAACTTCCAAATTCGATCCGATAACCACCCGGAATCCACCCGGGTCCCCCGGGACCCCGTCCAATCACACCAACCAGTTCCAAAACATAATGCGGACCTACTCGAGGCCTCAAATCACATCAAATAACGCCGAAACAATGGATTGCAACTCAATTAAATCTTTATGAACTTTGAAATTTCCAACTTCTACATTCGGTGTCGAAACCTATCAAATCACATCCGATTGACCCCAAATTTTGCACACAAGTCACATTCAACATTACAGACCTGCTCCAACTTTCGGAATCGGAATCCGACCCCGATATCAAAATTTCCACTTCCGGTTCAATTCCTCAAAAACCTTCAAATTTCTAACTTTAGCCAAATGACTCCAAAATGACCTATGGACCTCCGAATTCACTTCCGATCGCGCTCCTAACACCAGAATCACCATACGAGCTATTCCCAGACTCGGAATGCCAAACAAACATCAATATCACTGAAATTCACTTCAATCGAGACTTATGAAATTCTTCTAAAATGCTAACTTCCACAATATGCGCCGAAAAGCTACTGGCCCATCCAAAACCCGATTCGAACATACGTCCAAGTCCGAAATAATCATCCGAACCTACTGGAACCTTCAAATCCTAATTCTAAGGTCGTTTACTCAAAAATATAATATGAGTCAATTCTTCCAACTTAAGGCTTTCAAAATGAGAATTATCTTTCCAGTTCGACTCCGAACTTCCCAAAATTCAATTCCGACCATGCTTGCAAGTCATAATACCTGAAATGAAGTTGCCCATGGCCTCAAACCGCCAAACGACGCGTTAGATTTCAAAATGACCGGTCGGTTTGTTACATTCTCTCCCACGTAAACATATGTTCGTCCTCGAACGTGCTAAGAACTTCTCTAGAGGTATCTGAAATCGCCGTTTAACACTTTGTGCACCTACCTGTGCTGCCATCACTCCGCTAAGCGCATTAGCTCGATCAAATCCGAAGATATCTTCTTTTATCCATACAGTAAGCTTAGAACCTAGTTCTAACACCCGAAATCCTCTGCCAGGCCTGTTTCCAATATATGAACACCGAATTAATTACTACACGAGGTGCTAGAATATGATTGCATGCCTCAGGTGAATTAGCACCATACACCGCATAACTCATCATTTAACCATAACGACATTCCCTGACCTTAATAGCCAAAATTCCACGAATCTGATGCTCCCAATGCACCTCATGACTTATATATAGGTCCTGCTATAACGCTTACGATATCACCGCAACGGAGGAGATTTGTAGAAATTTACAACCAACTGTAGAGTTAACCAATCATTGAATCTCTCCTCTCGACTAGAATCATCACCTCACTAATAATCTTATCGCACTGATCCCTGGTCAAATAATCTCGTCTCACCCAGTATGAACTGCTCAGATAACAAGTCACCCCAGACATGACCAACAGTCTCACATGATGCCAAAATGCGCCAATAGGACACACATCGAACATGATAGATAAGGGAATGACTCAGGAAAGGGCTACTCAACTCACGCAACTATTATGAATTTTCCTCAGAAAATAGAAAGCAAAACATAAGAAAATAGATATAGGAAATCGTACTCAATATCACACTGTTACGGCGCGCAACCCGATCCAAATAACATGCCTGTGGCGGCATACCACCTAATCTAAATAACATAACCGTGGCGGCGTGCCACCCGATCCAAATAACACAATCGTGGCGGTGTTCCACCCGATCCACACATAAAATTCACGTAAGGAGATACACACCGAGCTAAATTGCTCATTACCGAAAATACTGAATATCGGTCACGAGCATTCTAAGTGAATAATACCATCCTGGGGAGACTGATATAACCACACGCTACAAACTCAAGCACAACTGAGGTGCGATATATATATATATATATATATATATATATATATATATATATATATATA
>ML313651.1:17203-61180 GCA_005239505.1 Nicotiana paniculata
GATATATATATATATATATATATATATATATATATATATATATATATATATATACACACACACACACACACTCTGAATCTCAAGAGCTATCCTGCTCATATAACATCATCACTAAACTTCAACACATAAGAAATTGTCAAGTCGTTGCACAAATCACACGACACAATCATAATATTACCTGAAATGAACAATGATGGAACAACATCTTATGTCCTAATATCCCTCCGAGAGTAGCGCCATATAGAAATGAACACCTCTGACTCACATGGAGCCCATAATCATATTTAAATCCATTCATAACCTTCAAGTCGATTTAGCTCGCACCGACTAGGCTAATAGCCTTACCTGGGTCCATAATAACCCATTCTTTCTCATAAAACGCAAGAACATCCATCATAGCCGGAGCAAAACCCCTACATCCGTAGCCAAATGAACCGAGCACACTCCAGGCATAAACTCTCAAATAAACAATATTATACTTCTTTATACTTGGTCTGAATCTTCAATCAATTAAGTGAATATATGTCACACTCGTACGATCTTCACGTGGAATGCACTTCCACGACCTCATGCACTAGATAACAAGTCTGCACCTCCATACTACCAGGCACACAACTGCTGTAAAACCTACCAAGAAATCTGCAACCAGAACGCAAAGCCTCTTACACAACCACCGATCTCGGGTGATGCTGAAGACAATACCAGCTTACTCTAAACATCCAAATCCCTTTCCTTGCCCATCCGAACTCGTGAAATCCTTGTCAACACTGAACCGCAACCTTGATCCTTACCTCAAATACCATACTGCTCACTACACCTAGCATGCCAATATGAAATAGCACAAGAATTCCATCATAACTCCTTAACCACTATTAGGGCGAACACTTTATCACATAGAAACCTTTTACTTAACTTAATTTAAGAGAACCATCACGACACACGAGTGAATTCTCATAATCACAAAACATGCAAATCCTCACGTAATAGTCTATGTCGCCATAATCCTTCCAGGGTCTGCCTATCCATGACAGGCCATTTCCCATATGGCTGACCAACTAACTTTTCCAAATTTCCATTACTCGCGTCATTCTCAAACTCTACCTCTGCAGGACATAACTGATTCACCCGAATACCTCAAACCGAAACTGATACGACACATAACCTCACACTCAACTTATCAACGGCAGACTTCCCCCACTTTGCTCAAGCCATAGATCAAGATGAACAATAACTCACAATGCCCATACGCTAACACCGCCACAATACCGTAGTGAGATTCAATTAAACCTTCCCTAATCTCATATAACACGACCCATATTATACCTTAATCCAATTCGCACTCACCTTAGGAATGCTGATAACTCCAAATCAACTCATACGAACTCAATTCGCACTCACTTCGAGTGATTCCATCCCACGAGACTACTTTGTCTCTAAGCCATGAACCGTTTCATGCTCTCCTTGCACGCATATTCACATCTTCGACCGGTATACCCATTCCGATAACCCTTCTATGAACCCGAGTCATTTTCTCCTTTTTACTCCAAATGCTACTCTTCACGCCGAAGATAACATAGAACACTCCAACCATATTCTCTTTCTCAAAATTCCGTTGCAAAAGCTCGATTCTTAACCATACTGTGGGCTTGAAATCCTTAGAAACCACATTCTGACCTTCGAATTTACTAGGACCGTTGTTGACCCACTTTGGCTTGGTCCCGAATATAATCAACTCCACGGCTTCGCTGGGACCTGAACACCCATCTTGAATAAGCACTCGACTGAATTACTTCCCTTGCAAATTACCTCTGTACTAAGCATAAATCCTGAATCTTTCCAAAGCCTAAACCTGATTCAATAAGGCCAATCTTTGCACACATTTATCAAATCCTGTGCTCAATTGATACTCATGTCTTCTTCCCTTAGCTGTAATAACCCACGAATATGCCGATAACCAGAATTTTTTGCCAGTGGATAACCATGCAACCCAATCGTAGGCGGTGGAACTCTCCCACTTAGCCTGAAGCCGCTATTACACAAATCTGGAACTCACCAAGAATCTTCCTTCATTGTTGACATGATCCTGCATAACCAACTCGCCAAATTCCTTGAAATCCTTCCGTTAGCATTTCACAAGCACTCTGAGTCATTAACCACATTCTCATATCCGACCTCTTGCTGAATAGTCAGTAAAATCCCTCGCAAAAACTCTGCCAACCACGCAACCACTGACCTGCTCACAGAAGATAACCCACCTGCGAAAATTACCAACTGACACCTTCCAACGACGATGTACTGCACAATCTCTACGACATCACTACCTCGTCCTACACCCATTCTCATTTACCAACTTTACCAGTCCGTCCGCTCCTCATGGACATCTACTAAATGTGCGACAATATCTTCTAATTCACAGCTATGCCGCATCCTTCTTCATATCGAACAACTCCTCTCTGTAGTATCCAATCTTCCGCTGAAATAGCCAATATTTCAATTTAAGCCCATGGACCCAACCACTATCCACTAAAATTCTCAAATCACTCCAAACTTCTCCTCAAGATGCGCAATTTTTACCACCAAACTCATATGTTGCGTGCCACTCTCCCACTTCAGTCAAACTCACTCCTTTAAGCAACCACTCGACTTCCACTTCTTACACCTGACCTTCTATAAATTTAACCATTGCCTGACACTTCCCATCTGCCTTTCCTCATTGTATGCTGCCCAGTTGTTGCCTCAAATAAATATCATTCTCTGTAGCACTTAAACCAGCAGATCACCACAACTTCAAAACTCTCCGAAGATCATCTTCCTCGAGCCGCCTACATTAGAAATACTTATTCAATCCTGAACCACCGCATACCACGATCTCTGACAGCCGCTTCTTCAATATTACTTCACATTACTCTGACCCAATGCCACCGAAGAAACCATAGCACCGGAGAACTTAACACATCCTATTCGATCAAAGACGATGATGCCACATCACAGATGAAGATTCCACCTCACTTGTAAACACCCAGTCTCATTACTCTATCAACCCGAACCTGGTTATTCATAGTCCAATTGTCTTTCCACCGCCGGAACTTAAATACTGAAATCTCGGAATCATGCTCCGAGTAGAACTCCTATCAAGTCTTTCATTTCCCCGACATATGGGCAATCATCCTATCATCATATCAATACCGTGCGATAACCAATCATACACATCATAAAAAATCTGCGCATAACCTCAAAGATCTTAGAAGTGCAGCTACCGAGCTGAAACAACATAATATCCTTCCGCAGAGCAACGACAATATCCCCAACCAACTGTGCATGGAAAAACCTCACGCACCATATTTGTAGCACCATTACAATTCCTCAAATTCTCAATTTATAGCAAGCGCTTCGCGACGTGTAAGATTGAGTAAGAAAGAAATATAGGCATAAGCCTCAAAGGGATCAAACAACACGATAAGGAATCAAGAAGTGAAGTACTCATAACAGCCCTGCAACCTCTCGAAGATAAGTACAGACGTCTCCGTACCGATACACAAGAATCTATTGGACTTGCTCATGACTCGTGAGACCTAAGGGAACCTAGTGCTCTGATACCACATTTTCACGACCCAAAATCCATTAAGGTCGTGATGGTGCCGGACACCACAGTCAGGCAAGACAACACTCATTAGTTAATTAAATTCTTATTTTAGTATTTTGAAAATCATTACCTTTTATTTCATTATATAAAGATCAAATAAAGTTACCAAGTAAACAACGATGTTTTAATTAATGCAATCGACAAATACATCCCAAATTCATCCCAGAACTCAATGTCACAAGTGCATGAGAAATTTCTAAGAAAAATCAAATAAAATACAATAACCATCCAGAATACAAATGGGACAGTAAAGAAAGTATAACTCAATACTTTGAAGGAGACTCTGCTGGCTACGGGTCGTCTCGAGAGGTGAAGCTCACCTAAGTCCCCATATCAACCATGTCACGACGCCAAGCGGGACCACTAGATATACACGTACCTGTGCAACAAAATGCACAAAAAGTGTAGTATGAGTACGAAAACAACGTGTACTCAGTAAGTATCTCACCTAACCTCGAAGAGATAGTGACGAAGGGTCGACTTTGACACTTGCTAGAGGTCAATTTAATATAAACAAGTGTGATGCTAAACATGGATGTTATAATCAGATAACAAATAACAACAGAAAAGGACAATTTCTTCCATAAATTATAAATCTCAATTTCCGTCATTTCAGTTAACAACTCATATCTTAAGGCAATCAAACAGTCCAAATCACAGATTGTATCCAACAAATATCATGCGCAGGAAATGTCGAGGGTCGAACGACCCGAACCAACATAAATGTAAACTGTGCACTGCCGAAGGGTCGAATGGCGCGAACCATCGATGCATCTATTAACCTGCCGTGGCGTACGGCCCGCTCCCATGAGAGTAGTGGAGGAAATCACCCTGCTCGCGGAATATAAATTTGCGAAGCGGTAACACATAATCAGACACATTCAAACAATCCACCCCGACTACATCGGGAAAACAAGTACCCAAGAAAATAACAATTTCTCTTTTAATGGTCACGAAAATAGTATTTAAATATTTTCCAGAAATTTATTTACCAAGTTCGATAGGGTTTAAACACTTTAATTTCATAATAAGGTTACAAGTACGGCAAATAAAACATGATTTTGGGGCCTAGACTATCCGGACATAAGCATAATAGTAGCTACACATGGACTCCCGTCACCTCGTGCGTACATAGCCCCCACAATTAGTAGAACATATTTAATTATTTCACTTATGGGGACAGTTCCTTCTTACAAGGTTAGAAAGGAGACTTACCTCGCTCCGAAGTTCCATAACCGGCATTCCACGCCCTTCCGATGACTCTAATCAATGCACAACGCTCCAAAACTAGCCAATAATTATTCAAACACATTAATATATACCCAATTACTCATTATAAGCTGGTTTATAAAAATTCCTAACCCCGAACGAAAAGTCGATAGAATCGCCCTCAGGCCCAGATGCTCGGATTCCGAAATTTTTTCGAAGATAAACTTTACCCATAGCTTCACTAACTCAAATATATAATTCACCCTCAAATTCATGCCCAAATTCGTGGCCAAAATTTAAAAATATAAATTTTCTAGGTTTTCTACCAAAACCCCAAGTTTCCATAAATTTTCATGTTAAAAATCTATACATAATCAATGTATTTAACTCAAGGTGAGTGGGAATAACTTACCTTGCTATATATGATGAAACCCCCTCTTCAAACCCTCCAATAATCGCCCAAGCCAAGAGAAAAATGAAAGAAAGTGGCCAAATCCCGCTTTTAAAATAACACACTGCCCAGACCCGACCTTCGCACCTGCGGTCAAACATTCGCACCTGCAACCTTGCAAGTGCGGCCCAAACCTCGCACCTGCGCACTCCCCTTGCCCGGCACGGATCCACACGTGCGCCTCATTTTCCGCATCTGCACCTTCGCAGGTGCGGACACAACCTCGCACTTGCTCCCCCAGCCAAGCCAGCCCTTTTCCGCTTCTGCGACACCAAGGCCGCTCCTGTGGCCAAAACCTCGCATGTGCGGTTACACCAGACACCAGCAGCCTTAGCTTTTCTCAAACTTCCAAATTTGATCCGATAACCACCCAGAATCCACCCGGGGCCCCCGGGACCCCGTCCAATCACACCAACTAGTTCCAAAACGTAATGCGGACCTGCTCGAGGCCTCAAAGCACATCAAATAACATCGAAACAATGGATTGCAACTCAATTAAATCTTTATGAACTTTGAAATTCCAACTTCTACATTCGGTATAGAACCCTATCAAATCACGTCCGATTGACCCCAAATTTTGCACACAAGTCACATTCAACATTACGGACCTGCTCCAACTTTCGGAATCGGAATCGGAATCCGACCCCGATATCAAAATTTCCACTTCCGGTTCAATTCCTCAAAAACCTTCAAATTTCTAACTTTAGCCAAATGACTCCAAAATGACCTACGGACCTCCGAATTCACTTCCGATCACGCTCCTAACACCAAAATCACCATACAAAGCTATTCCCAGAATCGAAATCCCAAACGAACATCAATATCACCGAAATGCACTTTAACCCAGACTTATGAAATTCTTGTAAAATACTAACTTCCACAATATGCGCCAAAAAGCTCTTTGGTCATCCAAAACCCGATCCGAACATACGCCCAAGTCCGAAATAATCATACGAACCTGCTGGAACCTTCAAATCCTGATTCTGAGTTTGTTTACTCAAAAATCCAATCTTAGTCAATTCTTCCAACTTAAGGCTTTCGAAATGAGAATTTTCTTTCCAATTCGACTCCGAACTTCCCAAAATTCAATTCCGACCACGCCTACAAGTCAAATACCTGAAATGAAGCTGCCCATGGCCTCAAACCGCCAAATGACGTGTTAGATCTTAAAACAACCGGTCGGGTCATTACATATCGAGTCTACTCCTCAAGAAGTTAATGCTTGTGAGGAAAAAGTCACGTTCACAAATGACGATCTTTTGCTAGGTGAAACTCCTCATAACCGCCCATTGTACCTGGTTAGATATATGCGTGATGAAAGGGTAAATTGAATTTTCGTTGATGGAGGATCCTCAATGAACATTTTGCCAATTCGCACTGTGAAAGAACTTGGTATTCCCATGAACGAACTCTCAGAAAGTCGTGTGATGATCCAAGGATAGAAGATCAGGCTGGGAATGACTGCATGTGATCGATGCGAAGACTTCATATAAAGTCTTGCTTGGAAGGCCTTGGATACATGAGAATAAAGCAGTTCCATCTACCTAATACTACGTGGGTGAAGTCGAGAAGAAGATAGTTGCTGATGATGAGCCGTTCACCGAGGCAGAGTCATACTTCGCCTATGCAAAGTTCTACTTGAAGAGCCGTATTATGAAGGAGCTAAAAGTTGATGACGGTATAAAAATCAAGAGTGACAAGCCCATAACTAAAAGAGCTGAGGTGACTATTGGTAAAGCCAAAGATGTTACTGAGGAGGTACAACCCAACGTGAATAGATCTCATAGAGGGGATATTGCGTCTTATGGCAAGAAAGTAAGTCATGTGCTCCAATATGTCCCTAAAAGGAAGAAAGATGAAGGTGAATCATCTGATCTCCAAATTAACATGCTAAAGGAGTTAACTCTTCCAGTAAAATGAATTGAGGCAGTAAAGTTGTCCTCGAAGCCGCTTGCAGGGTTTGTAGCCCAAAATCGTCTGCAGAAAGTGGCACTCCCTACAAAGCGGACATATGAAGGTTTTGATCCTAACACTTACAAGCTATTTGCAAAGGCTAGATACAATCCCAATGAGCCGTCAAAGTTAGGGAAGCTCCCATCAGAAGTTGCAATGAGGAAACCACGTGAAGGTTTGGGATACAAGCAACCGTCACCAGTGTGCATCTCAATAAGAAGGGCGAGTAGCAATTATATCACTGTAGAAGACGAATCTGCCGCTTCTAACAGGCCTTCCGTATTTGACCAACTTGGAAAAGCAATTGTGAGAACTTCCGTATTTGAGAGATTGGGTCCATTAAAGAAGGGGAATAAGTTCCAGAGAAATTATCAAAATACAAGAACACCCCCTTCACCCAAAATTAAGAAGATCTCTAAAAATTACCAAAGTTTGGTTCCTTCTAGAATGAATCGACAAACAAAAGTCATGGTTTCATGTGATGAAGTACTGAAGGTGAAGCCATACACTGTGGTCTACACTAAAGAACGTGATGAAGACGAAGAAAGTGTGGTTCTTCGTATCATGTTACTGCACAAAGCGAGCATGGTGTTTTATCTTTAATAGAGGATGATGAGAAATTGGACGATGTTTCACCATGTTATCACATATCTTTCAACGATGGGGACCCTCAAGAAAATGAAGATGCAAAATATGATCCCCCGGAACTTGAAGAAGGGGTGAAGGCAACAGTTGATGCCTTAAAATAAGTTAACCTTGGCACTGATGAAGAATCAAGACCTACCTACCTAAGTGCTTTACTAGAAGTTGATGAAGAAAGCACTTATATTGAGTTATTCAAGGAGTTTAAGGATGTCCTTGCGGTCACGAATGGCGCTTGTCCTGTTAAGCAAGCTCAAAGGCGTTTTAGGCCGGACTTGGTTCCCCTGATTGAAACCGAAGTTAACAAAATCATTGAAGCTGGATTTATTCGGAAAGTTAAATACCCAACGTGGGTCTCAAGTATTGTCCTGTAAAGAAGAAGAATGGCCAGATTTGAGTGTGCGTCGACTTCAGGGATCTCAACAATGCGTGTCCCAAAGATGAATTCCCACTTCTTATTCCAGAGTTTATGATCGATGCTACTACTGGGTATGAGGCAATGTCGTTTATGGATGGTTTGTCAAGCTATAACCAAATTCGCATGGCACCAAAAGATGAAGAGCTTACTACATTCCGCACCCTCAAGGGTATTTATTGCTACAGGGTAATGCCTTTTGGCTTGAAGAACGCTGGTGCTACTTACCAAAGGGCTATGCAGAATATTTTTGACGATATTCTCCACAAGAATGTCGAATGTTATGTTGACAAATTGGTGGTAAAATCGAGATAGAAGGGAGACTACTTGAAAGACTTGAGTATGGTGTTCGAGTTGCTCCGGAGATACCAACTTCGGATGAATCCATTGAAATGCGCCTTTGGAGTTACCTCCGAAAAGTTCTTGGGTTTTATTGTCCGGCATCGAGGGATCAAAATTGATCAAGCCAAAGTAGATGCAATTTTGAAAATGCCTGAGCATCGGGATATTCATGAATTAAAAAGTCTGCAAGGAAAGCTAGCATACCTTAGAAAATTCATCTCAAACCTAGCTGGGAGGTGCCAACCATTCAGTCGCCTCATGAAGAAGGGTGTTCCTTTCAAGTGGGACCAAACTTGTAGCAATGCCTTTGAGAGAATTAAATCCTACTTGATGAAGCCTCCAGTTTTAGCAGCCTCTATACTTGGAATGCTATACATTTCAGCACAAGAAATATCTGTTGGAGCGATGTTGGCCTAAGAAAATAGTGAGGGGAAAGAAAAGTCCCTTTACTACTTGAGCAGGATGATGACACAAAATGAGCTGAATTATTCGCCAATTGAAAAGTTGTGTTTGGTGCTAGTCTTCTCAATTCAAAAGTTGAAGCACTACTTTCAAGCTCATGTTGTCCGTCTTGTTTCTAAAGCAAATCCCATCAAGTTCGTGATGTCAAAACCTGTTCTTAGTGATCGACTGGCGAGATGGTACCTCCAATTTCAACAATTCGAGATTTTGTACATCCCTCAAAAGGCTGTAAAAGGACAAGCATTGGAAGACTTCTTGGCAGATCATCTGATACCTGATGATTGGGAGATAACTGACGAACTACCTGATGAGGACGCAATGGTCGTTGAAGTTCAACCTCCATGGAATATGTACCTTGATGGTGCTGCGCATTGTGGGAAGCTGGTGCTGGCGTAGTATTTGTCACTTCCCAAGATGAAGTCTTTCCCTACTCCTTAACCTTGACACAACTCTGTTCCAACAATGTTGCTGAGCAAACATTAATACTTGGGCTTGAAATGGCCGTTGATATGAAGCAATTGCAATTGCAAGTCTTTGGTGACTCCCAGTTAGTGGTCAATCATCTTTTAGGTAGTTACGAGGTCAAGAAGGCTGAACTACGCCCATATCATGACTACACTAAAAAATTAATGAGAAGGCTCGGTGGCGTAACTATTCAACACGTGCCAAGGAAAGAAAATAAGAAGGCTGATGCTTTAGCTGCCCTAGCTTCAACGTTAACCTTGCCTGATCAAGCGCAAGTTACTGTCTGCTAAAAATGGGTAGTACCGCCGCCAAATGAGGCTGAAGGTGAAGAAAATGAACTCAAGCATATTGTCGTTGTTTTTGAAGTTGAGAAATAAGAATGGAGACAACGCATTAGCGACTACTTATGCTATGGGATACTTCTAGAAAATCCGAGGAGGAGGACTAAAATACGTTGTCGTGCACCTCGCTTCCTTTACTACAAAGATACTCTATACAGAAGGTCGTTCGATGGAGTACTTTCGCGATGCTTAGGGGAAGAAGAAGCACTCCAAGATTTGCAAGAGGCACATTCTAGGGTATATGGGTCACACCAGTCTGGACCAAAGCTCCACTTCCATATAAAAAGAATGGGATATTATTATCCAACAATGGTAAAAGATTGCTTGGACTACGCTCGAAGATGCAAGGCTTGTCAATTCTATGCGAATTTTATTCATCAACCTCCTGAAGTGTTGCACCCGACTATTGCATCCTGGCCATTTGACGCTTGGGGATTGGATGTTCTTGGACCACTGCCAAAGTCCTCTGGTGGGCACCTATACATCTTGGATGCAACTGACTACTTCTTAAAATGCGCTGCAGTTGTTGCTCTTAAGGAGGTAAAGAAGGAAAACATTGCAAGTTTCATCCGAGTAAACATTATCTATTGCTTTGGCATTCCTTCTTACATAATAACGGATAATGGCAAACCGTTCGACAATAGGTTGATGAACAAGATTTGTGAACTCTTTGGCTTCAAGCAACATAACTCTTCTATGTACAATGTTGCCGCCAATGGTCTAGCTGAGGCATTTAACAAGACACTATGCAACTTGTTAAAGGAAGTCGTCTCCAAATCCAAACGGGATTGGCATGACCGTATGGAGGAAGCTCTATGGGCATATAGGACAACTCACTGTACGCCAACACAAGCGAACCCTTATGCACTCGTTTATGGAGTTGAAGCCGTCTTGCCACTTGAGCGTCAAATACCTTCATTACAGCCGGGTATTCAAGAAGGGATCACTGAGGAAGAAAATTCTCGACTTCGATTAGTAGAGTTGGAGGCTCTTGATGAGAAGAGGTTGGAATCTCAACAGAGTCTTGAATGCTATCAAGCTCAATTGTCTCGCGCCTTCAATAAGAGAGTTCGCCCGAGATCCTTTCAAGTAGGAGATCAAGTCCTTGCCATAAGAAGACCCATTATTATTTCTCATAAACCTGTAGGGAAGTTCACTTCAAAATGGGATGGGCCATATGTAGTACAAGAAGCTTATTCAAGTAGGGTTACAAGCTGGTTGATGTAGATGGAATGAGAATCGGCCCTATCAATGGCAAGTTTTTGAAGAAGTATTATCCCTGAAGTTGCAACGCTCCTTGACGCATGAGCCTAAACTGCATGTTTCTATACTCTTGGCCCGCATGAGTCTAAATTGTGTACATCCAAAAAAAAAGTCCGCTAGGTTGAAAACCTCGAAAGATGAGGCCTAGGCAAAAGTTAGGACATAAAAAAAAAAGAGTCTGCTAGGTTGAAAATCTCGAAAGAGGTGGCCTAGGCAAAAGTTAGGACATAAAAAAAAATCTATCCATTCTGAAATACGGTATGACTTGATCCTCTTCACCGAGGTACGTAGGCAGCTTAGAGTTTCATTCTATGTTTAGTCGCATGAGTTCAAAAAGATACATAGTGGCCCGATCGTTGTTGAATGAAGTACGATGAAATATAATCCATTCAACCACAACTTGAAATCAACTTGAGATACCATTTTCTGTTAAACTTTGGGTCCCATTTGATTTAAAAGGGCTCAAGCTGCTATGGTAAAATAGTCTCTTCACTGAAATGATGACAATGTTTACATCAACATCTGGGGATTCGCTATGTCTTCATGTTCACATAAACTTCAAGTTTATTGGACTTCATATTCACTCACCGCTAAAAAAGAGGGGATATTGAATTTTGATTGATATCAAGAAAAACGTCTTGTGACTTCGAGGCTTCTATACAAAAACACAAAAGTTTTGCAAAGTCGCGCCAATTCGAAACTGTCGGTATATCAAAATCTGATGTTGACTTCAAAATATTGGCTGAAACTATCCTTAAAGTATTAAATCCTACATTTCGGATATGTTTTATATTTTGAAGTCTCATTTTCATAAAATCAAACGGTTTGTGATTTCGACGTTCCTATATCAAGATACAAACTTTTTGGTGAAGTCGCGCAAATCTGAGACTATCAACGTGTCACAATCTAAAGTTAGATTCAAAATAATATCTAGGATGATTATCAAGTTATTTGATTCCAAATTTTGGATATGTCCTATATATCGAAGTCTATATTCCATAAAATCAAGCGGTTCATGATTTCGACATTCCTACATTAAGATATAAAAGTTTTGGTGAAGTCGCACAAATCTGAAACTATCAACGTGTCAGAATTTAATGTTAGACTCAAAATGATATCTGGGACAATTATCAAATTATTTGATTCCTAATTTTAGATATTTCCTAGATCTCGAAGTCTATTTTCCATAAAATCAAGCGGTTCATGATTTCGACGTTCATACACCAAGATATGAATTTTTTAGTGAGACTGCGCAAATCTAAAATTTTTAATGTGGTGGAATCTAAAGTTGGTTTCAAAATATTACCTACGGCGATTTTAAAGATGTTTGATTCCGAATTTTGTATATTTCTTGGATTTTAAAGTTTAGTTTCTAAAAGAAAACTAAATGGCTACTTTTAACGATCTCACATTGAGATATATATCTCCCACCACAAAATGTGCAAAGATGATGAACAATATTATCCTCAAAGAAGGAGGATGTATTTCCAGATATAGAGAACTTCGAGACATGAACGCCAACGACATTTAAAAAAAAAAACCAAGTTCCATCATGGGGACATCAATACATCATAATAAGCAATAACTATTGATATTGAACTGCAAAGTAAGAAAGGACATTAATGAAAACGCGTGATATAAAATGAAATAGATAGAGTTTTCATTCCTAAGAATAGTCGCTAGTTAATCAAATGCGAAAAAAATAGGCGAATAAAATAATCTATATTGACTAATCTAAACACAAATTGTAATTGATCAAGTCTTTAAGAGTTTCCTCTAGGTGTTGTTTCTTCATCTCCACGTCGGCCAAGTCATTAGCAGTTGCCAAGGAAACATCAGAATATGTACGGTACTCCTCTTCAGCAGATGAGACTCTAGAGTCAATCTCTTCAACCTCTTTCTTGGCAACACCTCGAAGAGCTCTTAACTGTTTCACCTTCTCCTTGGCCTCTTTGAGAGATCTATTGGCAGCAGATAATTTCTCGGCCTTCTCCCCTTTCTCAATCAAGACAAGATCAAGCTGTTCCTTGGCGTTTAAAAATGACTCTGATTTTTCAACATCCACAACCTTGTCAGAAAGAGTTGACCGTGACTGGTCATATAATGTGTCAAGCTCAAAGAAAGACGTCAATAGTCCTTTTAGAGGGAAAATATTCACACCCTTTCCGTCTATCTCCTCGAGAATTACTTCGATCTCGAATTGAAGAGAAGAAGCATTGTCTGCGGTAAGGTCCTTGAGTTTGGAATGAATTTTAGCCTAGGCATTTCGAATGAAATCCTTGCGAAGAGTCGAGACAACCTTTCTTCTATCAAAGATATACATGGTTGGTGCTGATCGTTGGTGAAAATTAGGCCCCGATTTCGCTCCAAGACTAGGAATAGAAGGTGCCTCTAGGTCTGACTTAGCGATATATTCGCTACTACCTTGGGGCTTGATTTGTTGGGACTCCATTGAAATGTGAACACCATTTGTCTGCATAGAAAAGGATATATGATCAGTTAAACTACTTGGATATTATAAAATAATGTGAAGGTTTTAATCATTACCTCTTTGATAGCCGTCAAAGTCCTTGAAGCACTACCCATGCTGTCAGTAATATCGACTACACCCAAATTAGCATCTCCTTGTTTGTTAGAATATGGCTTCACTCTCTTGAAGTTTTGATCTCCATGACTACTATCACTCTCGTTTTGGGATGGACGTTTGTTGGAGGTAGGAACAATGGTACCTAGTGGAAAGGAACCCTCGTTGGCTTGATGGGCCTGAACAAGGACCTTCTTTTGAACTTCTTTATATGGAGGTCCCTTGACGTCGCATGGTACAACCACTTTGGACTTTAAAAGTAGGAGGCTTTCCCTCCCTGTTATACTCTTGAGGTGTGATCTCTGAAGGCGTAGTAGTAACTGGCCCAACGGTATTCACCAAAGATTGCAAGTGGTTTTCAAGGAAGCGTCCATGCACTCTTTCCCACCAAGACTTATAATCGGATGAGACATGCTTCTTCATCTTGGGAATAATAGGGGGAAATGTGGCACTTGACCTACTTTTAGACAAGACACAAATTTGTAAAATTTCCAATCCTTTGTCTAAAGAGAACTCACGAAAATCTTGATCCAAGCAACCGGGGATGTCTTGATAAAAACCGAATTGACGACTGACACGATGAGGGCTATAAGGCTCCACGATGAAGGTCGATCCATTTCTCAAAGGAAGGTAATTCGAGAATACTCATAAATAATTTGACTCAGACTCTTCCTCGTTGCCATCATCACGATAATAATGCGGTTGAGTATTGCTTGGCATTGTGGAAGTCCATACGGTACTTTCTCCTCCATGAATACATTTTCTCGCATCATCATTACCAAAGTATCTCGATGTTCCCTCACCCGAGGATATGGCCATCAGAGGAGTAGCCGGCCTATTCGTTAGAGAAAAATGAGTCTTGAAGTAGCAGGCCAACCAACCGTACACATAATGAATTGGAAAGTAAACTCTAGAAGAATCGAGTGATGAGCCATTTGAAATTGTGTTTAATCCCCTGTAAATGCTAGCTAAGACTGGAACAGTGAGGTTAATGCTTTGCCCACACGCTAGAAGGCCTGCAATCTTGAAAGTCTCAAGCCGAATAAAGTCACCTTCTTTTGTAGGGAATGCAAAGACACATAACCAACATGATAAAAAAAGCAACCAAGTATACTTCATCTTTCTTGTCACTTCCAACGCCGCCAAGTTTAAAAAATAATGCATCATCAACTTCCGACCAATTGACCATTTTACCTATGGCTCCAGTAGGGTTGTGTGTTGATTTCGGACGAACTGAATTCTTTTCTTTTCTCGCTGGAGGTTGTTCATACTTTAAAACCTTTTTGCTCCAAAACTCGATCCATCTTCTTACAGGGACGTTATGATTTTTAGTGTTTCCTCTCGGAGTTGGTGATGTGCATCATTGCTGACAGGCTTGTGGAAAGAACATTTTATCCTTGTCGTGAGCACCTATAAGTTCTCGAGTATTTGGACTAACTTCCTCATAAGGAGAACCCATTAAAGGCAGACCCCCAATAGTGCCCAAACCCCAAAGGAATATGGATAACTCTCCAACTGAGATAAGTATCGTGTTTGTTTGAGGACACCAAGCCTCACAAAAGGCTTGCATGATACTTGTAGAATGAACATAATTAAATAATGAGGCATATGCAACATCGTAAATATTTGTGGCCCTCAATACTCGACGGTTCCTGCTAAGAATAACTTCGGTTCACTCCCAATAGCCGGGGATATAATGAAATTCGCCACCAAAAGTTAAGGAATCACTCCAGTATACTTCTCCTTTGAGGATTCGTCGTCCTAAGCATGGGAGGGAACTTGACACATTTTTAACTTTGTGATTATGGGAATGAAGAGTCCATGTCTTGAATTTACGTTTGGTGTTTTCGAAGGTCCAATCTACCAAATGAAATGGATTTTGCAAGGATGGCCACGAAGCTGCATATAAGCTGGTCAGTGGTGTATCAACTAGTAATATGGTCTCCATTTTACTACCCTTGTGCTCTGAAATTACAAGGTACTTGGACGTGGAGAAAGAGAATGCTGAGTCTCTGAAGTAAACCATGTTCAAGTTGCATAAAAAAAGAAAACAAATTTCGTTAGTACCTAAATCAAAAGGGAATAGTAGCAATCGTGATCTTGAAAGAGAGCATGGATAAGTAAAATTTCGCCTCAAACATATAAAAAAAGGAATGTCTGTGTCGGAATTTTTTTTAAAGCTTTTCATTGCGAACTTTTAAAGGTGTTCGTCTCGAACTTTTAAAGGAATTCGAATTTGTAAAGGTTTTCGTTGCGAACTTTTAAAGATGTTCGTCTCGAACTTTTAAAGGCATTCGAAATTTTTAAGTTTCTCATTCCAAAATTTTAAAAGGCATATGTTTCGAACTTTTAAAGGTGCTCGTGGCAAGTATTAAAGGGTCCCCACTGCCTACTTTTAAAGATTTCTACCACGATCTTTTATGGATCTTCACCACGAATTTTTAAGATTCTTCATTGCGTTCTTTTAAAGGCCTTTACCGCAAACTTTTAAAGGTCTTCGTTATGAACTTTTAAAGATCTTAACCACGAGCTTTGAAGGATCTTTTCACAAACTATTATGGCTCTTTGCCGTAAATTTTAAAGGTATTCATCGCGAACTTTTAAATTTTTCATCGCGGACTTTTATGGGCTTCGTCGCAAATTTTTAAGGTCTTCATTGCGAACTTTTAAGGATCTTCGCCACGAATTTTTAAAGGTCTTCATCGCGTGTATTTTTTAAAGTATTCACCACAAACTTTTAAAGGCCTTCGCTGATCTTGACCACAAGCTTTTAAGGATCATTGCGCAAACTTTTGTGGGTCTTCGCCACAAATTTTAAAGATCTTCATCACGAGCTTTTAAATGCCTTCGTCTCAAACTTAAAAAGGACTTCGTAATTTTACGAAGTTACTTCTAAAAAAAATAGAGACAACAAGTAAAACAAAGAATAAAAGTATAAGGAAAAAAATTAGCTTCGCGTTAATGCTTCCGAGTCCACAAAAATAGACTCAATAGAGCTTGCGAATACTACAAATTGATGTTTAGAGGAGAAGAGCATACATCTATATATACACACATGGGAAGGCATCGAACAATAAATTTGACAATGTGGGATATTGCAATTGTATTCCATGTCGGATTGGGCTGCTACAATTGTTTTTCATATGGTATTCAACTATGTGTCTTCTAACAGAATTGGTTTAACTAGGGCGGCAACACATGAATTCAAGAGAAACTCAAATTTTTGCAGCAATTTTCAACAGATAAGAGATTATGTCTAATCATTACAATAGGAAGAAGATTCCTTTCCCAACAGAGAAGGTAGGTATCACCGACGGCATTTTACGATTGAAATCACAATTCAATGGTTTTGTCTTGTTCTTATTGAAGTAAATGGTCATTATGTTGTTTAAGTAGTTGACCAGGTGTACACGTAACAAAATTGCATGGACAATCTTTTGTGCTTTAAATTGGCCTACGCCAAATTTGATAGACCGCCAGTACTTCATTACCCATTTTCGATTTTGACAAGTCTACACCTCAACAAGTCTTGAAGTATGGGGCATTTGTAGGCATGTAAAATTTATTGAATTTAAATTCAATAAATAATTTGGATTATATTTTAAATATACTAGTCCAAATAAATATTATGGGCTAATATAATAAAATTGTATATGTAAGTCCAATATATATAGATTAAATAAATAAGTCTTAATCCATTGGGCTGCCCCATTTAATTGGGCTAAAGTGATGAGCCCACTTCAATAAGCCCAAAAAAAATGTCATCCTCCTGGAGGCCCAGTTTGGTTCCACGTGTCAAATGACGTGGCGCGCCAAGTCAAACACAAGAGAAAATAGGATCATGCCACGTGTCAAATGATATGGCACGCCAAGTCAAACAGAAGAGACAATAGAATCATGCAACGTGTCAATATGACAAGGCATGCCAAGTCACATTAGAAGGCCAATGAAACTGTGCCACGTGTGCAAGTGACATATTCTGGCCAATCAAACGCGGTCTTGTCACACTTCAATTTGATTGGTCGGAAAGAATTTGTTCTTATCATAACTCTTCCGTCCCACAACTATAAATAGGGGTCTTCATAACCCAGAAAAGACACCAGAAGTTATAACAAGAAGAAAGAGGGAGCTCGTGGGTCAAGCGCTGCGGATTTCTCTAAAAGCTACAAGCATTCAAGTGTTCTAAGGATTAAAAGATCAAGACGAAGCTACAAGCATTCAAGTGTTCTAAGGATTAAAAGATCAAGACGAAGCTACAAGCATTCTTTTTCGTGGAGCCATAACTTATTGAGATCTCTTCATTTTCATCATTTTTAGGTACTTGCATCACCCCTGAGGTCTTATCAATTGTTATGTCTTTATGCTCTTTTTTGAGAAATTTCCTCCATATTATGATCAACTTGATCATTTGCTCCTTTTATTTTTCAAGGATTCTTATTCTTAGAACCAATCGGTCAACCACATTTAAGGCCTAACCTAGACTTATTTGCATTAGCATACAGTTTAACTGGGATATCAACTCGAATTGAAGTAGTTACAGCTGGAATATGACCGTTGAAGGTCAGTAAATGCATCTGGTAGTTAATTTAAAACATTTTGCATATAAATTATCTTTTGAACTTTTTATTCACGTTGGTTTGTAGGAGGATCTAAATGAGATAGAGATAAGGCATTCCAATCTATCTCTCTTTCCATCTGTTTATTTTCTTCCCCTGATATTAGGAAAACTGATGTCACGACCCTAAATCCAAACTTGTCACGACCCAAAATCTCCCCCTCCCTAGGATATCATGATGCCACCTAGTCTCGAAGACTAGGTAAGAACGATTGATATAACAATTAAGCTAGTTCTTAAAAATGATAGTTTGAAACAAAGTTTAATATGATTATCGAAACCAGAGCGAAATGAGCTACGCGACAATAATCATAACAACCTCCCAAGTGTAATGATCCGATCGGTCATTTTGAGCTCTAGCGTGTCGTTCAACGGTTTGAAGTCATGAGCAGCTCCATTTTAGGTATTATGACTCGTAGGCATGGTCAGAGTTGAATTTTGGGAAGTTCGAAGCCAAATTGGAAAGAAAATTCTCATTTTAGAAGTCTTAAGTTGGAGAAATTGACTAAGATTGGAATTTTAAGTGAACGACCTCCGAATCAAGATTTGAAGGTTCCAGCAGGTTCGTATGATGATTTCAGACTTGGGCGTATGTCTGAATCGAGTTTTGGATAACCCGGGAGCATTTCGGTGTGTATTGTGGAAGCCAACATTTTTGAAGAAATTTCCTAAGTTTGACTTGAAGCGCATTTCCGTGATTGATGTCCGTTTGGGATTCCGAGATTGAGAATAGCTTCGTATGGTGATTTTGGAGTAGGGAGCACGATCGGGAGTGAATTCGGATGTCCGTAGGTCATTTTGAAGTCATTTGGCTAAAGATAGAAATTTGAAGGTTTTTGAGAAATTCGACTGGAAGTGAAAATTTTAATATCGGGCTCGGAATGCGATTTCGGAAGTTGGAGAAGGTCTGTAATGTCGAATATGACTTGTGTGCAAAATTTGGGGTCAATCAGACGTGATTTGATAGGTTTCGGCATCAGAGGTAGAAGTTTGAAATTTCAAGTTCATAAAGTTTGAGTTTTAGTACGTTTGGTGATTTCGGCGCTGTTTGATGTGATTGGAGGCCTTGAGCAAGTTCACATTATGTTTTGGAACAGGTTGGTGTAATTGGACGGTGTCCCGGGGGGCCTCGGATGGATTCCGGGTGGTTAACGGATCAAGTTTGGAGTTTGAAGAAGGCTGAGGTTGATTTCATCTGGTGTGACCGCACCTGCGAGGCTTTGTTCGCAGGTGCGGTTTGGGAGCCGCAGGTGCGATATTTGGCTCGCTGGGAGCGCATGTGCGATGCAAATTCTGCACCTGCGAAGGCGCAGATGCAGACAGTGTGGCGCAGGTGCAAAGTTTGGCTGGGACTGAGGAAGCCGCAGGTGCGGAAGTTTGGGCGCAACTACGCCGATTTGGATCGTAGGTGCGAAAATATGCCTGGGCAGAATATTTTTAAAACGGGAAATATTCATTTCTTCTCCTAATTTCATTTGGTATGGGTGATTTGGAGGAGCTTCAAAGGAGATTTTCATCAAGCATCGCAAGGTAAGTGATTCCTTCCCATTCCTAAGTTAAATATATGATCTTGCATGGAATTAGACATGGAAATTAGTAGGAAATTGGGATTTTTGGAGGGAAAACCTAGAAATTTTATTTTGGATTTCTACCATGAATTTGAGCATGGAATTTAGATTAATTGTATATTTGAGTTAGTAAAGCTATGGGTTGAGTTTATCTTCGAGAAATTTTGGAATCCGGGCACGTGGGCCTGAGGGAATTTTGGCCAATTCCTTGAGCGGGGTTGGGAACTTATGTAATTTGAATTGTTACAAGTATTAGAGTGAATTTCCATTGATTTCCCCGTTATTTGGTAGTTTTGGGGCGTTGTGCATCAATTGGAGTCGTCGGAAGGGCTTGGAAGCCGTTTATGGAATTTCAGAGCGAGGTAAGTCTCTTTTCTAACTTTGTGAGGGGGAATTGTCCCCCTAGGTGAACTAATTAAATAGGTGTTACTATTTGTGGGGGTTACGTACGCACGAAGTGACGAGGGTCTGTGCATATCTACTATTATGCTTATGTCCGGGTAGTCTAGGACCCACTAGCATGCCTTACGTGTTGTACATATGATCCTGCCAATAATATTAGACTGATAATGCTGTTGAATTGGTAATTTATTTCCTAAGAAGGCTAGAGTGTACCTTTCTTAATCATTTGTAAATAGAATTGACTCCTCCGTGGATAATTGTATTCCTGATAAGGTTATATTATTGAATATTATTAAACTTGGTAAATGAATTTCGAGAAAAGATTTAAATACTATTTTTGTGACTTTTAAAATAGAAAATTTTCATTTACTTGAGTATTTACTTTCCCGATGTAGTCGGGGTGGACGGTTGATTGTGCATGACTGTGTTACCGCTTCGCAATTTACATTCCGCGAGCGGAGTGTTATTTTTCCCACTCTCATAGGAGTGGGCCGTACGCCAAAGAGAGATTGAAAATACATTATGGTTAATATTGTGTGTGCATTTGACCGCTTCGCAATTTACATTCCGCGAGCGGAGTGTTATTTCCCCTACTCTCATGGGAGCGGGTTGTACGCCACGGCGAGATTGAAAGACATATTATGGTTCGGGCCGTTCGACCCTCTGCAGTGCATATATATGATTATTATGATGGCTCATGCCGGTTGTCCTTATCCCGTATGCGCATGCTAAATTGTTAATGATTTTCATGGATTTTGAAGTGACAAGATATTTGGGGGAAAATGAAGAAATAATTGTTTATTTAAGATATTTGGGGAAAAAAATGAAGAAGTAATTGTTTATTTAAGGTATTTGCGGGAAAATGAAGTAGTAATTGTTTATTTACTTTCAATATTTATTTGAATTACAGTTATCTTTAATGTTTACTGTTTTTATCATCCTCGTATGCCTATTAATGATATCATACCTTGTTAAATTATTTTGTTGGACCTTAGTGAGTGTCAAGTCGACCTCTCGTCACTACCTCTCTGAGGTTAGGCGGGATACTTACTGAGTACACATTGTTTTCGTACTCATGCTACACTTGCTGTGTATTTTGTTGCACAGGCACCTTCATAGCAATATGGCTGACTTGGAGACTTAGACGAGCTGCATCATTCGGAGACGACCCACAGTCGGTAGAGTCTTCCTTTATGTATTGTAATCTCATTTTTATTCCTTGTCCAAATTTGTATTTCGGACAAGCCTTGTAGAATTTGTAAATTCTTTGAAAATGCTCATGTACTTGTGTCACCGGGTTCTGGGATATGTTTGGGATGTATTTTATAAAAAATGGAATATTAAACTGTCATATTTACTTAGCGGATTTTATTCAGTTATCATGTAATAAAGTGAAAGGTAATGATTTCAAAAATGCTAAAACAGGAAACTTAACTTAACCATTTAATGATTGGCTTGCCTGACCGTGGTGTCCGGTGCCATCACAACCTTATGGATTTTGGGTCGTGACACCAAGACTGGTAATACAGAGTCATGAACTCTATCTAGGTACGTGGAAAGATCTCAAAAATCGAAACATAATGTTGTTCAAATAACAACTTGATCGTACAATGAAAGGAAAATAACTCAAGGGGATTGCAACGACCAAGCAACTCTACCTTGAATTCTCGCGATCAATAAGCTAACTCTGCCCGAGTCCGATATCTCCAATACCGGCTCTGCACAAAAATGTGCAGAAATATAGTATGAGTACACCACGGTCGATACCCAGTGAGTGTCAAGACTAACCTCGGTGGAGTAATGACGAGGTACAAGTCAAGACATTTACTAGAAAGAATAACCTGTGCAGTATATAAGTATAAAGCTACTAATGGAAAGCAGAAATCAGTAAATAGAAACAAGAATCAACAAGTGATATAAACAGTAAAGCAATAATAACACCATGAAGTATCGTTAAAATCGAATAAGAAACACAAAGGATAACTAATTAATCAAGTCGTTCTAACACAGGTTTCACAATGAAATCACTTCGTGATACATCATCTCATAATCATAAGTCACGGGTCTCAACCCACCATCCTATGCCCACGACACCTTGTGGCCACATTTCAAATCACAAATGCACAGACAACTTACGCGCCAATGTCTCAATCTGCCCGGCATGATCATAGGCCCACATTTATAATCCGCTCTGCGTCGTCACATGCACACAATAATGATCCGTCTGGAGGGGTCACATGCTCAATAGTACAATCCGCCCGACATAGTCACAGTCTCAATACCAATATGAAAATAGATAATACAAGAACACATGGGCATGATAAATAAATGTCAAGTTTCATACTCCTAATCTAGTATAAGTGGCATGCTACGATGTATGCTTGTGCGAGTGTACTACTGCAGCCCAAGTCAACAAATAGTATCAAAGACATCGAGTATCTCATCGACACAACAAAACAAGTCACGTAAGGTGTATGACATATACAAGGAAAAATACACCATCACACGAAAATCATCAACACAATGTCCCCAAGCCATAACACATCATCCCTGACATTGCCACCTTTATCTCTCCGATAACCACCTGAATTACTCTGCCCTGACAATACCATTAGCCACTCTTATCTCTCTGATAGCCACCCCTATCACTTCGTATAATAGCCACCCTTATCATTAACCCTGAACAATAACATTTGCCATCTTTATCTCTCTGATAGCCACCCGTATCACTCTGTATAATAGCCAGCCTTATCACTCCACCCTGACAATAACACAATAGCCACCATTATCTTTGTACATTCAACAACAGTGAGATGCCACTCTTATGTCCTGCATAACAACAACGGTGAAATACCACCCTTATACTCTGCATAACAACAATCAAACCACACAATAATTCACAAATGCTAACATCACAACAACACGATGTATCAACTCGTAACACAAGTGCCCATAGGCCACAACATTTCCAAAAATCCAATAATATCAATATTTTCACAACAAATAGCCCGCGGCTCAAACACAATGTGTATAAAATCTCAATAACAACAAAACGAATAGAAAAGTAACTCACACCCCCTTTAAACACAACTTCAATTTAAAATAGATTAATGACTTTCGATAACCTCAATTCCAATTAATTGTTTAAGGATAGTCTCGATAGTGAAAGTATTTTCATGAAATAGCAAACTTCAGATTCTAGTGTATTAATTAGGCTAACAATGAAAGAGATGGCACGAACTAGTACTACATCAAAATGCATGAGAATAAACCGGCAACAAAGGGATATCATGTAACAACAATTTCAACTAAGAGTAACTCAAAAATAAAAGAAATCACATAATGGAAAAAGTGGTAACGACTTAAAAAAAAAGCATATAAGAGCAAACTCGACAAATAAAGGATGTGACATATAACAATAACTTCAAAAAAATCATGTGATAGTAAACATGATGAATAAAAAATATAACAGGTGCTAACAATTCCAAATAAATACATGAAAGAAGCCTAAGAGTCTAAACTGGTCAAATTCCACATATAAGCCCGAGTACGTACTCGTCACCTGATAATAGGCTATATTCATGTAGTTTAGCGACCATTTACGTCCCAACTTGGCTATGCTTTATTTTTATATGAAGGTTAAATGACAAAAAAATGGCTCTAATTATGAATTTTGTGCTTTGCAGGAGTAAGTCTTAATTATGAGGACATAGGACAGTGTTTGGAGCTAATTTGGAGCAAGGAAAGCCAATCAGAGGTGAATGCGCGTGAAAGAAGAAGAAAAAAAAGAGAGAACGCAGCTGACTTCATGAGCGCGGGCCAAGCGCGACCGCGCTTAAGTGGTGATCGCCAGGTAGAATGGAAAGCAATATGCGCGGTCCAAGCGCGGTCCATGCACGACCGCGCTCGTCACTCCGAGAAACATTATTTTCAGGGATAATTTTGTAAGTTTTGGGGCAACCCCCCTCAACCTATAAGAAGCCCAGCTCGCCCAAAAAGAAGGTATCAAGGTTTTCAAAGGATTGTTGAAGGCAAGAAGAGGCAAGGTGGAAGATTCGGCATAGAGTTTTAGCTTTCTTCCTCTTATTTTGATTATTCATGATGAATTCTACTATATGGTTGTGAAAACGATTATGTGTAGCTAAACATTTAATCTAGGGTTTTGATGGAACCTATTGAAGGATGAAATTCTTGCTATGTTAATATAGATTTGCTAAAGTTTAAATCTCTATTTGTTCAACTACGTTCTTGTTGTAGTTAATTGAAAGGATCCTCAATTAGCTATGCCTATTTAGTATGTATTACTCGGGAGAGAGTGCATATTTAGGTAGTTGTTGAACAACATCACTCCCGACGTATGTGAGGAATAAATAACCTAGGGTTTAAAGGTGGAATTAGGGATAACGAAACCTTGGGTGCGATCTAAGTGAGCTGTAATTAAATCTAACTAGCATAACTTGGGAGAGTATGTCTAGTAAATTGTCGTAATTACTTGGGAGAGATTACGGTAGGAAGAGTGATCATGGTCGATAGAGAAGATTGGGAAAATTTATATGAAACATAGCAGGAACGTATTCCATCAATAGGAGAAACCATAACCTTAGATCCTTCTCATTATTGCTTATAAACCGTTCTTAGTTAGCTCTTAGTTAATATAGTTCATTAAGTAATAGTTAGTAGAAAAACAACCAATTGTTATCTAAAATATCTTGGAAGTTGATTACGTTGAATTGAGTGAGTCTGATACTTGTAATTGGTAGGTTAATTCCTTGTGGGATTCGACTCTGGACTTAATATCCGGATTATATTGACAATGACCGCTTAGTCCTTATAAGGCATAGTTGGGCGTGATCATCACCTCGCGTACCCTGCTTTCAGATAATACAAACGGCTCAAATCCTAAGGGGTAGTTTCCCCCCACAAATTTAGGTAAGATACTTACCTCAAAGAAGCTACACTGATACTCTAAAATGACCTTCTCATGTGAAACAACCTTCAGATGGCTCAAATCTAGCCGAAAATAACTTAATATTATACATGAAAACCATAGGAAACAATTTCGGATAATAATGCTTTGATATTTAATGAAAACTAAAAATTCAACCCGGGCCCGCACCTTAAAACCCGACAAAATTAAAAAAATTCGAACACCCATTCTGATACAAGTCCAACAATACCAAAATTATCCCAGTCCGACATCAAATCGTCCTTCAAATCATCATTTTACATTTTTGAAAGTTTATACAAAAATTATCTTTTTCTCCCATTCAAATCACTAATTTAATGTTAAAACAACGATGGAATCATGACATATAATTAATTCCAGATAAAGAACACTTACCCCAATCCAAACCGTGAAAACCCCCTCCAAAATCGCCCAAAGCCGAGGTCTACAACTCAAGATATGATAAAAATGGCCAAACCCTCGAGATATAATGATGCTGCCTAGGGATTCCGCATTTGCGAACAAAAATGCGCACCTGCGCACTCGTTTTTGAGAGCCAATACTTGAACCTACGGTTTCCACTTACCAGGCCAGAACGTGCACCTGCTCAAAAGGGGTCGCACCTGCGACACCGCAAAATCGCCAAAAACTCCGCAGAAGCGGACAACCATCTGGAGCCTCTATTTCGCATCTGTGATCATTATTCCGCAGATGTGATATCGTACCTGCGGTTTCTCACTCGCAGAAGTGGAAGACCTGAACATTCCCCAACATCGCAAACGCGACCCAAATTTCACTGAAGCAGCCTCGCTCCTGCGCTTCAAAATGCGCTGATGCAACGCTCTAGAACCAGACTTGCCAAAAACATGGAAACAATCCGAAACTCGTCTGAAACACACCCGGAGCCCCTGGGACCCCGTCCAAATATATCAACAAGATCCATAATATAACACGGACCTTCCCGAGTCCTCAAATCACATCAAACAACATCAAAACTACGAATTGTATCTCAAATCGAATTTAATGAACTTATGAATTTTCAACTTCTATAACTCGTGCTGAATCATATCAAATCAATCCAGAATAACCTAAAATTTTGCATGCAAGTATTAAATGACATAATGGAGCTATTCCAACTCTCTAAATCTCAAACCGATCTCGATATTTACAAAGTCAAATCCCAATCAAACCTCTCAACCTTTCAAACCTTCAACTTTCTAATATTTTCCACAACGCATCAAATCAACCTACGGACCTCCAAATCGAAATGCGGACATTCGCCTAAGTCCAAAATCACCACACGAAGCTATTGGAATCATCAAAACACCATTCCGAAGTCGTCTAACTCTGGTCAAATTTTTTCACTTAAGCTTCTAAAACAAAAATCATCCTTCCAAATGAGTCCCGAATCATCCGAAAATCTAACTCGACCATACATGCAAGTCATAATACATGGTATGAAGCTGCTCGAGATCTTAAGCCACCGAACGTGACACTAATTCTCAAAATGACCGGCTGGGTCAGTACAACTGTTTCATCAAAATTACAATCAACTAATCTGGTTATAAACAAATATCCTGTCATAGGCTCCAGATATTTAATAGTAGAAGGATATTCGTAACCAATATATACTCCCAACCTTCTTCAAGAATCCATCTTTGTACGTTGTGGTGGACAAATTGAAATATATACTGCATATCCAAAAATTCATAGATGGGAAATATTTAGCTCCTGACCAAATGTCAACTATAATAGGGAGACTTCATAATAACCAGTAATGCTGCTGCATGCAAAATAGCATGTCCCTGCACTGAAAGGGGAAGTTTTGTCCTCATTAGCAATGATCTAAGTATTAATTTGAAGCGTTTAATCAACGATTCTGCTAGACCATTTTGAGTATGAATATGAGCAACCGGGTGCTCAACATTTATTCCAATGGCCGTACACTAGTTAGTAAACGCTAGAGATTTAAATTCACCAGCATTATGAAGATGAATTGTCCTAATTGCATAATCTGAAAACTGTGCTCTTAACCTTATTATTTCGGCCAACAATCTCGCTAATACCATATTGCGAGTTGACAATAAACACACATGTGACCGTCTTTTAGATGCATCTATCAAGACCATAAAATCTTTGAATGGTCCACATGGAGGTGTATAGGCCCACATATATTACCATGTATAAGTTCCAGAAATGAGGGATTCAATCCCCACTTTAGTTGCTGATGGTTTAATAACTTATTTTCCTTGAGAATAAGTAGCACAGGAGAATTTCTTAAATTGAAGAATTTTCTTGTTTTTCAATGTGTCCACCTTTGAATTCTCTATTATTCTAGGCATTATATTAGAACCTAGATGGCCCAACTGGTCCTGCCAAATGATCAAATCATTTGAAGTAGTAAACCTTTTGTAAACCTATTTACATATGCCTTTTCATAATCAAATAGGAGAAAAATTTCTTTTCTCTCAATATTTTGTGAGTTGTAGCACTATCCAGAAGGCATGAATCTTCATTACTCATCTTGGATCCAACTGAAGACTGGGAACTTTATTTTTCTTCATAAATAAATACACCATAATAGATACGAAAAAACTAACAACACCATAAGAAAACCTAAGTACAACTTGAAAATAAAAATAACTTAAGGAACAAGACAAAAAATATAGAAAATAAAATATAACAACATTATTTCATTCGCCAATATTATGAACGAACTTCAGTTTTGATCCCCAAGGAAGTCTTCAACTTCCAAATGAGTAAGATCATCGAGGCTTTCAAAATCATCATCTTTCAAAGCAAGATTTGCCTTGGGATTATCATCATATTTGTTTGAAGGCCTTGCCTCAAAATCATTTTTAAAGGTCAAGTGAGACTCCACTGGGGAATTAGCGGAAGATGTCCCAACATTATTTGTCTTTCTTTTGATGGAGTTTTAATATACTCTAACAAAATGCTCAAGCGCACGATGTTTCAATTTTCCAATGATATTTCATGACGCATCGGTGGCAGTTACCACCTTTGCCTCTTGAATGATTGCTTTGAGAACTCATATTGTTCCCTCGTTTGCCATGATCACCACGATGATGATTATTATATCGTCTCTTGCCGTTTCCATTCCCGCATACATTTGTATAGCCATGATAATTATTTTGCCTTCTTTCAGAATTATCATGTTTCGCTACCACATTCGCTTCAAGAAATTGAGCTGACCATGTGGGACTGGCTTCATGATTTTTCGTCAAAAGGGTATTATGTTGCTCATCCACCAGAAGGCATGCGATCAATTCAGAATACTTTTAAGAGTCCTTTTACAGTATTGTTGCAGTAACACTGTCACGACCCAAATTTTCCTCCATTGGGTGTCGTGATGACACCTAGTCTTAGGGACTAGGTAAGCCTAACATTTACTGAAAATAATAACAAAATGAATAAAGATCGGCAATTTCAAATTAGAAAAACTCTACACAAGACTTACAATGACAAAATCGGTAGTACAAGTCACAAGCCATACATAGTTTTTGCTAGAAAACCTCTAAATACAACTGTTCCGAGATAAGGATAAACAGTGCAATACAAAAAAAATTAAAAGGTGACTCTGAAGTCTGCGAACGCAGGAGTAGGTTTACCTTGAGTCTCAACAGCAACAATCCGTACAGCTACTAACGATCAAATAACTTCAAAATACCTAGATCTCCACAAAAATTGTGCAGAAGCGTAGTATGAGTACACCACAGCGGTACCCAACAAGTATCAAGACTAACCTCAGTGGACTAGTGACGAGGGACAATCAAGACACCTACTGGACTAGATAACCTGGACAAGTATAAGTGTAGAAACAACTGAGTACAATATCTATATAAAGACTACGCATAATGACAAATAATATGATAATTGCAGTAAGAAAAGGAAAGCAACAACTAACAGCGGAACACCATTATAATGGCATAGTAGAATGAACAGAGCACAATTTAAATCCGATGATCACAGATAAAGGAAAGGCAAGTAGCAACTCAACAAAAATAACCACTTTCACACCAGATTTTAGCTAATAACCTCCACGAGATACCAAACCTCAGAATATTCATAATTCACGGGTTCCAATTTGTGAACCCTAAACACTTGGCATCTTGTGTCTTCATTACAACCGATAACTGCACGGACGACACACGTGCCAATAGAACCAGACGAGAAAATGATCAATAACATCAAGATCCATTTCCTTGAATCTTTAGGGGTGTTTTACTACGTGTATGCTTGTGCAAGTGTTCTATCATAGTTCAGGCCAACTAATAAGAATAGAAACAATGAATGACACATAAGAATGATCACCACGAAATGGACACGGTATAACTCACACAGAGTAGGCACACCTTTACACCAATAACCAAAATAATAATGCCCCCAGGCCATCACAAGTCATCATAATCAATCCCCGACATAGCCCACCTTGTCTTGCCACGTGCGCAATAATAAAGTAAATTCCCGCCTTGTCTCGCCACATGTGCATAATAATGTTCCCACCTTGTCTCTCCACATGCGCAACCCACATATATAGCCCGCCTTGTCACACCGCGTATGCATAATCAACAGTAACAATAGCACGAAAAAAACCTCGTGCAACACAACCCCAACCGCAAGGTAGAAACCTCGTGCACCACAACACTGAGTACCACAACCACAATGACAATAACATAAGAGTACGACATGTAAATCAATTCAAGAAATTTCGATCACAAAGAAACAATAGAACTAATTCACAAGGAATAACCACAATAGAGAATACTAGTCATAATAAGAACAACTCAACAAAGGAGAAAAAATATGTAACAATGGTCCCACAAAGTATAGTTCAACAACAAGGGAGATATCACGAGTCAATAATTCCAAATAAGGATAAATCAACTAAGATATAGGATACCTAGACTTCTTTTAAGGTTGAGGAATTTAAGAAAGAGGTACAACAAATTCAATTAAGGATAGGCATCAGAAAGATAATCATAAGCTCAATTAAGGATGAACAATCAGAGAAGAGATAATTATACTTTCAATTAAGGAGAAGTGATTAGGGAGGGATAGCATGGCAATAGAAGAGGTAACAACATCAATTAAGTCATATAAGAGTCAAATAGGCAACGAAAGTGGATCATGAAGCAATTAATTCCAATTAAAGCAAGTAGAGGTGAAACTATTAAATAGGAAAACTTAACCATAACAAAAACAAATTCATACTCAGTGAATACAAGGACCTAAGAACCCTAAAAGGCCAACTTTCCACAAATAAGCCTGAGCACGTACTCGTCACTTCGCGTACACGGACATCACATGATACAATTAGTATAGAAGACTATCTAAAGGGGTAGTTCCCCCACACGAAGTTAGGCAAGATACTTACCTCAAAGCAGACAGATTGATACTCTAAAATGGACTTCTCGGGTGAAATAACCTCCTGACGATTCAAATCTAACCAAAGTAACTTCAAAGCATTAATAGAACTCATGAGAAACTATTTCGGATCATAAAGCCTCAATCTTTATCAATAACTAAAATCAATCCAAAAGTCGATCCCCAGGCCCGCACTTCGGATCTCGACAAATTTCACAAAATCCAAACACTCATCCCGATAAAAGTTGAACCATACCAAATTTATCAAATTTCGATACCAATCCGTCTCTGAAATCATCATTTACTTTTTGAAAGATTTTCTTCAAAATCTCTATTTTTTCTCAACTAAAAACACTAATTTAATGACAAAAATAAAGATATAATCATAAAAATAATAAATTCTAGGTGAATAACACTTACCCAATCAATTTTCTTGAAAAACCCACAAAGAATCGCTCAAAATCGAGCTCTAGAACTCCAAAAATGGTGAAAATGGATAACCCTCAGAATATAGTACTATATATTCTTCCCCGGTATTGTACACCGCGATCGCGAAAGAGGCTCTGCGATAGCGAAGAGGAAATGGCTATCGACCGAAATTAGTGTTATGCGATCGCGAACAAACATGTGCGATCGTGAAGAAGGAAATCGCATTCCGACCCCGATATCACCAAAGTCAACTCTCGGTCAAATCTATCCACCTTCCTAACTTTAATTTTTCCAACTTTTGCCGAAATACTTCAAATTACCCTACAGACCTCCAAATTCAAATTCGGGCGCACGCCTAAGTACAAAATAACCATACGAAGCTGTTGAAATCATCCAAAACCCATTCCGGAGCCGTTTACATAAAATTCAAATTTTGGTCAACTCTTACTGCTTAAACTTCAAAAACTAGAATCCTTCTTTCAATTCGACTCTGAATCATTTGGTAATTGAACTCGACCATGAACGCAAGTCAATACACATAATACGAAACTGCTCAAGACCTTATGTCGCTGAATGAGACTTAAATTCTCAAAACAATCGGGCGGGGCGTTACATCCTCCCCCTCTTAAACAAACATTCGTCCTCAAACGTGCCAAGAATTGCCTCAAAGTCATCAAATCACTTAATGCACACATCCAACATACACCCGTGAGTGACCCTACGTCACCCCAATCCATACAAGCCTGACGACACTACTCAATAGTAATTTACCCCTCCCACCAATACTAATAAGCCTTGGAGTCAAAATTCTCACCTTCCGTTCATCTCCAAAAGACCCGATTCTAATTCCACACCTGGTATCAGTCTCAACTAGTTGCAACGACTTATGCTTACACCCACAAGGTACAACTACACCACGTGATACATCACGCATAGGCCTATTAATAACATTATTGATCACAATAGCTGCTCGTAATCAAACCCAACACCGACAATTAGCCTCATATCCATTAGAACCCTGTTTCAAACCTCCACAATGCTGACAATGATGTAAGAAACACGAAGACCTCATAACTATACACCCATATCAACAAGTCACATTTAACGCCATCGGGAACACACCCTGTAAGATAAAACTCAAATAAGCACATGAGGAAAACGACTGAATACGTAAGGAGAAACACATAAGAGAAATATCAAACAAGCCCGACAAGCACAACTCTCTATAAGTACCATCCTACGAATCAATTTACAAGGAAAAATGAAAGTATATGAACAAATCACAAGGAGCTCATCCTGATATAACTTCCACCGCGACATGCAGTCTGATTCAAACATATCAAATCACATGAAATCGCGAGGGTCTCACCCTCAACTCCGGATCACAAGTCGAATACACATCATACCAATTGAAACCTTCCACTAACTCAATTCTGCCAATAGAATCACAATACTACTGAACTCACCTCGGTAGAGCAACGAATCACAACTCGTAACCAAATTACTCAGGAATCACATCAAAACCTACTGTAATGGACAACATGAATTCACTTCTAGTTTAGTAACTCTCAATAATGAATAAAAACAATAATAGACACGGGCTACAACTCATAGAATCTCCCAACAGGGCAAACACATAAGATGAATACTAAATCATTAACTCATCCATAGGTGGGGCAACAAATAGGGGAACTTCCCCGATAAGCAGAACCGAAACAAAATACGAATGGTGCTCCTCTGTAACAAATCAAAAGCATACTTGTATGACATTATCTGGCGCAGCAGCCTCAAGACTACTATATGAAACATATCAATGGGTCGGGCCTCCCCCTCTTGGGCGCCCTCTACTCGCTTGAATACCCCGTTGTGACACATCTGTTCGGAGTTTGGGACAATCTCTCACCATGTGTCTGGTATCTCCACACTCGAAGAAACCTCTTTGCTGACATGGCATTGGAAACTATGCGATACGGGTACCCTGAGACCCATGAGTACCTGAAACACCATGCAAAGCCTGAAGTGCAAACTGAACTGGCTGACCCACAGGACCTCTACCATGCCGCATCCTGCCTCCAAAATAAGGACTAGTGGATCTCTCCGGTATACGAGGCGTCCTCACCTCCCTGTCCTCTCTCTCCTAACCTCGCTTACCCTCTCTCTCCTGGCCCCGCATGTCCTTTCTATCCTGGTCCTACATGCCCTCCAATCGGCAAGTGATACTTACCACCTACTAAAATGAAACATCCGACTCCAACTCCCGAACCATGTTGAACCGAATATCATTCCTGAGCCCCTCAATGAATCTACGGACACACTCTGTAACTATAGCGACCAAAGCAGTTGCATGTCTGGACAAATCACTGAATCTAATGGCATACTCTGACACCAAATTAGTGCCCTGGCGCAACTGCTCAAACTCCACGCGCCATACATCTCAAAGGGACTGAGGTACAAACTCTCTTAGGAACATCTCCGAAAACTGAATCCATGTAAGTGAAGCTGCCTCGACCGGGCTACCCAACTCATATGCCCGCCACCACTGATAAGCCGTTCCCCTGAACTGAAACGTAGTAAAAGCAAGCCCGCTCATCTCCACAATACTCATAATATGGAGAATATAGTGACACTCCTCCAGAAAACCCTGTGCACCCTCTGAAGCTAAACCACTAAAAGTAGGAGGGTCATATTTTTTGAACCTTGTAAGTCTAAGCTGCTCTTCCTCAGATGTTGCTGCCCTGACCACGGGCTGAACTGGAACCACAGGCTGTGTCACCATGACACCTGGAACCTGACCATCATGAACTCGCTGCTCTGGAGTATGGGCGGTGGGAGTTTGAGTTCCTCCTTCGGCCTGTGAAGTAGATGGTGCAACCCGAATTAACCTCGCTTGAGCCAATGCACCAAATATGCTTAGGAACCGTGCTAAAGTCTTCTGAAGTCTGGGGGTAACAGCAGGCGCCTCCGGTACCTGTCCCCCAACCGGAGCTACTGGCGACTCCTCCACTGCTGCTCTGGTAGGTGCTCTAGCTGATGCACATGATCCTCGTCGGCTCTACATCTACCTCTAGCGATACCTGCTCAGAGAGTAGCGTCATCGATAACTGTAGCTCGTGTCCTCACCATCTATAAGAGAATATAATGATAAAAACTCAAACTCCTAGATCAATAAACTCGCACGATAGGAATGAAAGAAGTGAAGCTGTCCTAATAGTTCCGTAGCCTCTCCAAGATAAGTACATACGTCTCTGTACCGATCCGCAAGACTCTACTAAATTCTCTTATGACTCGTAACACCTATGAACCTAGAGCTCTGATACCAACTTGTCACGACCCAAATTTCCCTCCATTGGGTGTCGTGATGGAAGCTAGTCTTAGGGACTAGGTAAGCCTAACTTTTACTGAAAATAATAACAAAATGAATAAAGATCGACAATTTCAAATTAGGAAATCACTACACAAGACTTCAATCCCAAAACCAGTAGTACGGTCATAAGCTCTATAGAGTTTTTGCTAGAAAACCTCTAAATACAACTGTTTCAAAATAAGGATAAAAAGTGCAATACATTAAAAACTAGAAGGTGACTCTGAAGCTTGCGAACGCAGCAACAAGTTTACCTTGAGTCTCAAAAGCAACAATCGGTATAGCTACTAACGATCAAATAACTTGAAAATACTTAGATCTCCACAAAAATTGTGCAGAAGCATAGTATGAGTACACCACAGCGGTACCCAGCAAGTATCAAGACTAACCTCAGTGGACTAGTGATGAGGGACAGTCAAGACACCTACTGGACTAGATAACCTGGACAAGTATACGTGTAGAAACAACAGAGTACAATATCTATATAAGACTACGCATAATGACAAATAATATGATAATTGCAGTAAGAAAAGGAAAGAAACAACTAACAGCGGAACACCATAATAATGGCATAGTAGAATGAATGAAACACAATTTAAATTCGGTGATCACAGATAAAGGAAAGGCAAGTAGCAACTCAACAAAAATAACCGATTTCACACCAGATTTTAGCTAATAACCTCCACGAGATACCGAACCTCAGAATATTCATAATTCACGGGTTCCAATTTGTGAACCTTAAACATTGGCATCTTGTGTCTTCATTACAACCGATAACTGCACGGATGACTCACGTGCCAATAGAACCAGACGAAGGTGTGTAGAAATTATCAATAACATCAGGATCCATTTTTCTTGAATCATTAGGTGTGTTTAACTACGTGTATGCTTGTGCCAATGTTCTATCACAGTTCAGGCCAACTAATAAAATTAGAAACAATGAATGACACATAAGAAAGATCACCACGAAATGAACACGGTATAAGTCACATAGAGTAGACACACCACTACACACACATACACAATAATAATGCCCCCAGTCCATCACAAGTCATCACAATCAATCCCTGACATAGCCCACCTTGTCTCGCCACGTGCGCAATAATAAAGTAAATGTCCGCCTTTTCTCGCCACACGTGCATAATAATGTTCACACCTTGTCTCGGCACATGCGCAAACCACATATATAGCCCGCCTTATCACGCCACATGTTCATATTTAATAGTAACAATAGCACGGCAGTAACCTAGTGCAACACAACCCCAACCACATGGCAGAAACCTTGTGCATCACAATGACAACCACACAACATAAAGCTCGTGCACCACAACCATAATGACAATAACATAATAGTACGACAAGTAAATCAATTCAAGAACTTCCGATCATAAAGAAACAGAAGAAATATTTCACAAAGAATACCATAATAGGGAAAACTAGTCATAATAAGAACAACTTAACAAGGGAGAAAATAATATGTAAAAATGGTACCACAAAGTAGATTTCAACAACAAGGGAGATATCACGAGTCAATAATTCCAAATAAGCATAATTCAACTAAGATATAGGATACCTAGACTTCTTTTAAGGTCGAGCAATTACGAAATAGGTCCAACAAATTCAATTAAGGATAGGCAGCAAAAAGATAATCATAACCTCAATTAAGGATGAACAATCACATAAGAGATAATTATATTTTCAATTAAGGAGAGACAATTAGGGAGGGATAACATGGAAATAGAAGAGGTAACAACTTCAGTTAAGTCATATAAGAGTAAAATAGTCAATAAGAGTGGATCATGAAGAAATTAATTCCAACTAAATCAAGTATAGGTGAAACTAGTAAATAGGAAAACTTAATCATAGCAAAAAAAAAACTTCATACTCAGTGAATACAAGGACCTAAGAACCCTAAAAGGCCAACTTTCCACAAATAAGCCCGAGCACGTACTCGTCACCTCGCGTACACGGACATCATATGATACAATTAGCATAGAAGACTCAAATCCTAACGGGTAGTTCCCCCACACGAAGTTAGGCAAGATACTAACCTTAAAGCAGACAGACCGATACTGTAAAAATGGACTTCTGGGGTGAAATAACCTCCGGACGGCTCAAACTTAGCCAAAATAACTTCAAAGCATAAATAAAACTCATGAGAAACTATTCCGGATCATAAAGCCTCAATTTTTATCAAAAACTAAAAATCAACTCAAAAGTCGACCCCCAGGCCCATAACTCGAAACCTGACAAATTTCATAAAATACGAACACCCATTTCGATATGAGTTCAACCATACCAAATTTATCAAATTATGATACCAATTCGTCCCTCAAATCATCATTTTACTTTTTGAAAGTTTTTCTTCAAAATCCCCATTTTTCCTCAACTCAAAACACTAATAATGATAAACATAAAGATATAATCATGAAATATAATAAATTCTAGGTGAAGAACACTTACCCAATCAATTTTCTTGAAAAACCCACAAAGAATCGCTCAAAACAGAGCTCTAAAACTCCAAAAATGGTGAAAATGGCTAACCCTCAGAATAGAGTACTATATATTTTGCCCAGGTATTGTACACCACGATCGCGGAAGAGGAACTGCGATTGCGAAGAGGAAATGGCTACTACCTGGAATTAGTGTTGTGTGATCGCGAACAAACATGTGCGATCACGAAGAAGGAAAATCAATGGCCCAGGAACTAGGCTATGCGAACGTGTACTTACACGTTCGCGAATACAAGAATGCGAACACGTAGAGGAAATGGTCACAGCTCCCAGCTCCTAGTTTCTGCTACTCGAACGCGAAGAGGAGGATGCAAATGAGAATGCGAATGCGAATGCGAATGCGAATGCGAATGCGAATGCGAAGAAGGTAAAACCAGACTTTCGCGATCGCAAATGGAATCATGCGAACGTGGAGGACAAATAATTCATCCTCAAAATTACACTACAAGAACGCGGAAGAACTGATGCGAACGCGATTAAGGAAACAGACACCAGCAGTTCAACGGTCCAAAAATAGAAGGAAATATCCCGTAGCCCATCCTACACTCACCCGAGGCCCCCGGGACCCCGTCTAAACACACCAACATGTTCCATGACATAACACAGACCCACTCGAGGTCTCAAATCACATAAACAATGTCGAAACTACGAATCACACCATGAATCGAACTTAGGAACTGATACGATCAAAGTACACCTAAATAAATGGTGTAAGGCGGTCAATGTCAAATATAATAACCCAACTAGGCCGGGGTCGAATCCCACAGGGAATAGGTGTGAAAAGATTACTTGAATAGTGTGAAACTTGAGTTAAATCGTAATTTTATTCCGTTAGCTTCAAAAGAGTGTTGTAATTATGTGTAGTAAAGAAGACTATTGTATTGTGAGAATGTAATTAATTTGATTAAAGAAACCAAAGTTGTGTCCCCTTTAATGGAATGTAATTCTATCGATGTTAATATGATATATTTCTAATGGAAGGTCCTTGATATGCAAATGGGTTCTAAGTGACTACTCAATATTTCCCAATAGTTGAGTAGTATTTTCTCTTTTATGATTTTTTCAAATATAAAAGAGTTGCAATTAAGAATAACCAATTTATGACAAATAGAACCCACTTATTCCTAAGCGATTCTATTAAACAAGGGTTAAAGCCTTGAGTTTTTGATATTCAATTCTACCAAACCCTAACCCACTTTTCCAAGTAAAGAAAGAGTAAAATGGAATTAGCTAATGTTTGCAACCACCAACAATAAATGAAACATGAAAAATGAATAATATTAACCAACCATTATATATATATTCAATGGTAAACACCCATTAACATTACACCCATTTAGGGTCCACAACCTTAGTATTTAAAACTAGCTACTCATACTAAAATACAAAGATATAACAATAATTAAAGTCATAAGACTTACAAAAGTACAAGATTCTCTCTTCAAAATCTTCCAAATTATGGATTATTCAATTCCTTCAATGTAGCCTTTTTTCCAGACAAGATGACCCACAAATATCCTAGTAAATCTATTTATTGTGGACTAAAAGTGGGGGTCAAGATTGGACAAAAATGCCCCTGCAGAGCCCTTCTGCGACCGCATAATGGTCACATACCATGTATGCGGTCTGCATAATTGAAAAAGGCTTCGCATAATTGCAGTCCTTGAAGCCCAGTTCTGCATCGCATTCCAATTTTTGCGGTTCGCATAGCAATTATGCGACCGCAGACTTCATCGGAAAAATGATAAGAACACTTTTCAGTTGCGATTGTGCGGTCATTATGCAGTCTGCAGAAGTGTTATGTGATCGCATAATGGACTACATATTCTTATATTCAGTTCCCAAAAGAACTGCTTCAGTCTGCGATGGGTTTGCGGTCCGCACATTACTTCTGCGGTCGCAGACCTGCCGCATTTCTGCCCTTTTATGGATTTTTGGCTTCTTTTCCATGTTTTTGGTTCTTTAAGTCTCATTCACCACAAAATATTAAAACTTCATAAGAATTAACTAAAAATGCTTTGAAACAAGTCTATGTAATTGGTATCAAAAGTGCTGAAATTCTACGGCACATCAACACCCCCAACTTAGACTCTTGCTTGTTGATATTTAGCTTAAAGTGTATATATTTCTATATATATCGCCTCATATTTTACTTTTGTTTCGTGAGTTTTAGATGTTAAATATGATGATTTATATTAATTTGAAGTGTTTTTATGTTTAGGAATGATTCAGGATCAATTGGGAGCGAAACACGCGAAATTAGAGCCAAAACGGACGAAACCGGGAAATCAGCGATTTTGGGTGCCACAGGTAGCGCCCATCACCACCTGCGGTGCTGTGGGCAGTAGCTAAACATGGGGCAGCGCCCTGGTGGGCGTCCGACGCTAGCCAGGACGCTGGTGACGAGAATTTTGTCCTATTTTTCCCGGGACACGGTTATTTCGGCCCTAAACCTACCCAACACGTATAAAAGCAAGTCTAAGCTTATTTTTGAAGGGTTGGACGCCACTTTGGAGGAAATATACACACTGGATCATTAGGAAGCGAAGGATTATCAGTTTTCTTCATCTTTTTCTAGTATTTACATTTAATTCAACACTTATGCAATTGTTTGATTTTAGCATGAGTGGCTAAACACCCATTGTTCTGGGGTTGTGGTTTAGCCATGAATATTGTTATTCGACATTAACTTAAACTTGATTATAGTTCACTCAATATATGGTTTTTTCTGCGATTCTGTATTTAATTGCTTAATTTTCTAGCCAGCAGTTAGGTTCTATATACTATCTATGTTATGCTTGGGAAAGCCGTATATAGATTAGAGAAGAATTGAAGAGAGCGCATCTTAACCCTTCAGGGGAGCGGATTTGTGGTTAGGATAGGAATATACCTAGTCACCGTGCTTAATTAAATATTGTAATCTTAGTGCGTTCTAATAGATTAATTTCATAGGAATATATGCGTTAATCTATTGAGAATAGGCGAGTAGTGCTTCGGGAGAAGGCTATGAGAGAATTTATCGATTAATTAGCAAACATGAGTGAATTATATGAAAAGGGGAGTTAATTAGAATGCAATACGAGTGGTGAATTAATCACACCCCTGGAATATTTGTCTCTATTGAATACACAACAATCAACTTGTTACTTGATAATTAGTTATTTCTTAGAATCGTAGTATAATATAGTTACACTCCTGGATTTTATTTTGGCTTGATTTAATAACAATTATAGTGATTTAGTAAGTAGTTTACACAAGTCTCTGTGGGTTTGACACTCGATTTATCATTATATTACTTGTACGACCACGTATACTTGCGTGTGCGTTTGGGACCAATAAGTTTTTGGCGCCGTTGCCGAGGACTTGAATATAGACTACTTTCTAGTTTTTGCTTTAGTTGTTATTTTGTCCAGTCTAACGTTACTTGATTATTACTCTAATCTCAGGAACTTTGATTGAATGCGTAGGGTCAGAAGCTAGGACAGACTCGACGTCTTTGACCCCGAACCTGAGAGAACATTTCACCGGAGGTTGAGGGAAGCAAGGGATACATACAATATTCAGGACCTCATTCAAATTCCTGTGAACATGGCAGAAGAGCAACACATGGATGTTCAGGAGGTAGCAATGCCCAGTATTGCTAATGTTACCTCCAACATCGTGAAGCCCAGAATCACTGGGCACTTTGAGCTAAAACAGAGCATGATCCATTTACTTCATGCAAACGGGCAGTTTATGGGTCTTCCACACGAGGATCCTCAGCAGCACATTCTGAACTTCTTGGAGATTAGTGATACTTATATCACTAACGGGGTCACACCAGATTATGTGAGGCTCACGCTTTTCCCATTCTCTCTGTTGGGAGAAGCAAAGCGATGGCTAAAGGCAGAACCAGCTAATTCCATTACAACATGGAGCGATTTGGCGAGAAAATTTCTGGCAAAGTTTTTCCCTTCAGGCAAGACTACAAAGATCAGAATTGAGATAGTCTCATTTAAACAAAAAGCAGGCGAATCTATATATTCAGCATGAGAAAGGTTCAAGGGGTTACTCAGAGACTGTCCTCATCACAATAAGACAAACGAAGTGTTAGTTCACACTTTTATTGAGGGGCTCCATCCTCAAACAAAAATTGTGGTAGATGCAGCAGCTGGAGGTCAGGTATTGGAGAAGAATTATGATGAAATATTTGCATTATTGAATAAATTCTCCAAAGAAAATCCACACTGGCAAGGTGAGATGGGAAGGAATGTGGTTCAAAAGTCACCAGGGGTTCTTGAACTAGATGTGGTCTCAGCATTGTCAGCCCAGATCTCTACATTGACTAACCAAGTCAATCAGATGAACCTGATNTCTTGAACTAGATGTTGTCTCAGCATTGTCAGCTCAGATCTCTACATCGACTAACCAAGTCAATCAGATGACTCTGATCATTAACAAGCAAAAAACTCAACCACTGCAACAGGCCCAACCAGTGCAACAGATTCAGGTATTTTGTGAAGTCTGTGGAGAGGGTCACATGAGCAATCTATGCCCAGCAAATCCAGAGTCTGTATATTTTGTGGGTAATGTAAATCGAGGCCAAACAAATCAGTATGGGGACACTTACAATCCCAACTGGAGGAACCACCCAAATTTCTCTTGGGGTGGTAATCAAGGCAATCAGAATCAATATGGGCCTCAAGTAACTCAACAACAATACAAACCACCTCAGACTGAACAACAATCAGCTAGCCTTGAGGAGATTATGAAGATAATGATGAACGACCAACTTGCTTTCAATCAGAAAATAATGGCTGATCACCAGGTCCAAGCAGCATCAATGAGAAATTTGGAACGCCAAATGGGACAACTTTCTAGTGCCCAAAATACAAGACCAGTAGGAGCTCTTCCTAGTGATACTGAGCCCAATACTAAGGGTTAAGTCAATGCAATTACCTTGAGAAATGGAAGAATACTAGAAGAAGCTCCAAAGACAAAGAAGAATACAGCTCATCCTGAAGTCGAATTAGTTCCCAAGCCAGTTGAGGGGAATGAGAAAGAAGATAAAGGACCCGAACCAATAATTGAAACAAGGCCACCACCTCCGTTTCCACAAAGACTGCAAAGGAAAAAAGATGATGATAAGTACAAGAGATTCCTAGATATGTTGATCCAAGTGAGTGTGAATTTGCCTTTGGTGGAAATTTTGCAGGAAGTGCCTAAGTATGTGAGGTATCTCAGAGATATTGTGGCAAATAAACGAAGACATGCAGAGTTCGAAACAATTTCACTTACTGAAGAGTGCAGTGCCAGAGTTCAGAGTAAACTTCCTCCTAAGTTGAAGGATCCTGGGAGTTTCACAATTCCTTTGTCTCTTNTATTACGAGGCAGATGAGGAAGTGACCATTATTTTGGGGCGACCATTCTTAGCTACTGGTGGAGCAGTTATTGATGTGAGGGCAGGGAAGTTAAAAATGAGAGTTGACGATGAAGAGGTCACTTTTAATGTGTACAAGGCACTTAAACTCCTAAAGCATTATGAGGACATGTGCATGATTATTGTGGTCGACGTGAAGGGATAGAGCAGAGTCCTTATGTGAATGGCAGTGATCCAGAGGAGGTGGTGTTGCAAGCTGAGGGTGTAAAGATAATTGAGAAAAGAGCCAGAGATGAAAAAGGAGACCCGTTAAGAGCGTGCAAAAAGGCTAGGCTTCATGGGAGAAAGAAGAAGAGAAAGCGCCCAGCCTGAGCAGAGTAGCAGAGTCGTTCCACGAATATAAATAAGGCACTTGTTGGGCGACAACCCATCCTGTATATCTTTATTTTTTTTTTTTTTTTTAAGTGACAAGTTTTGTGTTGTTTTTATTTTGCAGAGTCGGGGAAGTCTGAGTACCCAAAGTTGAAGTTGAGGTTCATGTTTGAGATTAAGTGTGGGGTCATCCCGACTCTAAAGATTGAGAATCATGTCCGAGAGGGTCTCAGAGAGTATTTCTCACCGTTTTTTTAATGTTTTTCTTTGTGATCATGCATCGAGGACTATGCATAACATACGTGTGGGGTGGGGAAACTACTTTCTGAGGTGTAGTTGTATAAAATTATTGTTTTTTTAGAAAAATCTCGGACTTTTCCCAATGATGGATCTGTTGGACAATTTTCTTGAGGGATAAAGTCCGATTAAAAAAATTCCAAAAAGTTTTATTTTTATTTTTTTTAGGATAGTTAGGTAGTATCCCTTGGTTTTTCTTTGGAAAATGGTTCTTTTCCAAGGTTGTAACTTGAACTGGGCATTTAAAATTATTTTTTAGAGTAGTTAGGAAGAAATTGAGTAACTTTGAGATACCCATTGACATGTTTGGTGCCAGCATATTAGGTTATGATATACATTCTGCTTTCCCTTGTATTGGGTTTGACATGTGATGCTTGAGTAAAAATAAATAGCCTATTTTGTGACGCCTTAGCTCAGTTGCTTGACTTGTATGCTACATGGTGTAATATTGCTTAATTCTCTCAATTTTTTTGTGTGGTTGCTTGACTTGACAGTTGAACAAAACCGTTGTGATTGAGTCATGTGCAATGTGTGAGTGAGGTTTAGTGATTTTCTATGCTGTCCTGTGTAGTCTAGAGTGTGTTAATCGAAGCGGAATTGTAGGTATGCTAGTCTAGGGGATGACGTAGGCATTTTTCTTGCTTGATCATGGATGTGCTTGTCACATGAAAAAATAAAATTTTCCATTGCTAGCCCCTTTGATCTTTTCTTTGGTACCCATATTACAAGCCGTACCCCTATTTTGTTCTTAAATTGAGATTTATGCACTTTTTCCTCCTAAAGCACTTAGTCGCTAAAAGAAGTAAGGTGAGATATTGAGGATTAACTTTTGAGTGGAGCCATGAAAAGGCCTGTTAGTGCACTAAAAATTATATTCAAAAGTCACTAGCCATTGAACCTTCATGTATGGAGTGTGTGTAGGAAAGAAAAAAAATGATAGTAAAAGTATGTACAAAAAGAT
>ML313653.1:0-17500 GCA_005239505.1 Nicotiana paniculata
ATCAAACTAACCCAATCTTTCCTTTTACCATTCTTATGACCTTTGAGGTCGGGCTTGTTCGTGCCAATTCTTCACATCAACTTCACGACTCACCTTCGACTAGTGGTGCCCCGAGGGGTTTTCACCAACAAGTTTCTCTCATTTATTTTTCTCTACTTACTGTCGCCTTACAGTGCCCGTGAAGGTTTTCACTAGTAAGACTCTCTCATTTTTTTTGTGAGCAACTTAAAAGTGTTTTATGCCTGACAACCGTTTCTCATTCCATGCTTTCTTGGGTTAGCAACTGACAGTGTTCTATGTCGTATGACAACTCTTGCTCATTGCCTGCTTCCCTTGTCATTCTTGAAGGGATATCAGGAGGTCTTTATTTGGAAGTTTTTTTGGATAGGGTTGGAAAGGACGGTTGCATGAAGGCTTAAAGTAGACTCAAAATGAGGGGTTATAGACTTACAACTCTTGGAGTCGACTCTTTTTAAAAGAGAAATAAAATTTCTGCCCCAGTTTCCGATACTGGGGATCTTTTTTTTTTGGATTTTTTTTTTGAATTCTTATTTGGTTGGACCGAACCGTGTAAGGCTGCCTACGTATCCCTTTTTCAAGGAATCAGGTCTAGCGTAGTTCAAACATGTGACCTAGCTACTTTTCATATTTCTTTCTTTCTTTTTTTCAAAACGAATTATCCCAGATTCTTTTTTTTAGGGCATAGATCTCAGACTGGTATTTTCTTCTCTTTTTTTTTTTCATTTGAAATTTCTAAGAATTGCCCCAGCTTGTACTCTTGGGACATGAATTATTTTTTTTTTTTTTTCATTTTCACTTTTTTTTTCATTTTCTCTCTTTTTCTTTTGACTTTTGACTCTAAACTTGATTCCAAGAGAGGGTGGTCAAATAATTAACACACGCTCAAAAGGGGTAACAAAAGGGTATAGAGTATTTAGGTAGCAGAAAAAAGGCCTCCAGGCCTCGAGAATGCCAAAACACAGGTTTGGCACAAAATATAGAAATTCCAATGTGAAAGTGGTAGATGATCAATACGGACTTTGTAGTACGTCTACCTCGCACGGTGTTGGGGCCTAGAAAACCTTGAATCCTTGGCTAACTTTTATGGGGCCTAACATCCTCCCTCTCTTAGTCCCCATAAAAGTTAGCCAAGGATTCAAGGTTTTATGGTGCGAAGGTAATCTAATGTGTTGGACTGCGCAACACATCGTGGATTTGGTATAAAAGTTTGCAGAAAATGGTGATTCTCTTGTTACACCCGGCACTTTCATGTTGAAATGAATCTTAAGTGGATCAATATAAGTCAAAGTGTTTAAGGACCCTTACCAAGATAATGTTGAGTTAAAACTTATGTTAAGGAAGTATCATGATATTAGAGACCGATAAGTGCATCAGTCAACATTCGAGGACAAATGTTCCAAAGGGGGGATTTCTGTTACACCCCATACTTTCGTACGTAAAAGTACGTCGTAAGAAAACTGAAGCAAGATAAAAAATGAGATCATCTTTGATGGTATATAAGGTATGTTAATCATGTTACCTTGGAGATTAAAAATATTTAATATCATGAACATCAAGTACCAACATGGTTTGAAGGTTTAGAAGCTAAACGAATTGAAGAAAATAAGTTTCGTCGAAAGTCGACAAGTTAGAAATGTTATAATCCGTACATTTGGGGTGATACTAGGGTTCTTAACATGATAAGCATGTTATGTTATGAGTTGTTTTATTCGTATTATAGTCATGTGTTATGTTTTGAAGTCAAGAAAGTTGTGGAACTAAAGACGATGAAAGTCGTCACAAGTTACGTTCATAAGTTTTACTAAAATTTGGGTCTAATGTCACTGAGATTTTCTCCCAATATGCTTAGAGTTACGGGGTTATCCACCCATAAATTGAATATCTACGGTCTAGTTTCCAATGCATTAATCCATTTTTCAATACAACATCGTAGCATAGAGATATTTGCATTTTTGCTAGACTGCGCAGATTGCATAGGTGACAAGCACGGGTGTCACCTACTTGCTTAAAAGAACCAAATTTGTACAAAAAAGGGCTACTTGGGGTCGGACAAATATCCCTTTTATGGTCTTATTCCCCTTATATTCTACTCAATATATATCCAAAAATCAGAGATAAGCCCCTGCAAACTTCTCCCAAAAATTCAACACAAAACCCTAAATGATTTTCTCTTCTTTTCAAGTTCTAGTTGGAGGAAGTCCTAGGAGTTGAAGAACCAAGTTAGGAGCTGAGATATTCACCAAATAAGTTAATGATATTTCCCTATTTCATCCCTTTTTTTCTTTTGTAAAGGTATAGAAATTCATTCTATAATTGTAAGAACTCACGGGATGGTGATCAGAAGTCGTGAATTCGAGTTATTCAACTTGTAGTGGATTGTTTTGTGGGATGTTTCTTGTTGTTGTTGGTTTTTCTGTTTTGCTACTGTTATTGGAGTTTGGGAGGATAAAAGGTGTGTAGAAACACCACAAAATAGCGGGGTGGTGAGTTGGTCATTAGTCATAACATTTGTGGGTTGTTTGACACTACTATGGTTGTCATTTTGTGTATGAAGTGATTGGGGTGTGTTGGGTTGTTTTGTGATATTTTGTAATTTATATAAGGTTGCATAATGATGTATAAATATTTTGATTGATGTGTTCTTATGTTTTTGGTGTTATCTCGAATTGGGAGGAAGTAAATATTATAGGGGAAATGCTACTTAGTATAAAATAAATGTGTCGTTCGTTGTGCGATAGTTGTACCTTTTGTAACTTAATGATAGCATTATTATCGTTGTTTTAGATTAAGGTGAAAAGAGACAATTTCAGTATGGTTATTGGACGGATTGTGATAAGGTATGTTAAGGCTAAACCTTTCCTTTATTTTGGCATGATCCTGTAACTACATGCGATTGATAACAAGACATAATGAGAAGTTTGTATTCCTGAACTTATGTACATTATCCTAGTTTCATAAGTTACAGTATTCTCCCTTATCGGGACATTATATTCAGTTAAGTATTATCTTCTTTATGTCAAGAGAGCAATGGGTCTCTATATATACAATATTACAGTATTTTCACCACCATCGAGCTATAATCGGTGGGTAGGCCCCTATTGGGAAATCTCATATCATATGGTAAGTTATATACCGAGCCTACTGTGGCCGAGCACCTATGAGAAATCCCAAAATGGCCGATTTACCGAGCCTATTACGCTCGAGTAGTCACATGTATCGATCCTTATAAGGTCGCATAACTATTTTATGTAATATATTGAGAGAGCTGAGTTAGTATCAACAGGTATGTATATCTTTGGATCATCTTTGACTCCAGTTACTTTCAATTATTATATTATCACTCTAGTTTCAAATTTCAGTTATTATATTTCCTTACATACTCGGTACATTATTTTATACAAACGTCTTTTCATTGGGGACGCTGTATTTTATGAGTGCAGGTTCAGATAGACAGACGGGTAGACCTTTTTAGTAGGTGTTGTCGAGGTTCAGCTTGATCGGTAAGCTCCACGGCATTCAGAGTTGCTGGGTCTAGGGCTTTGAGTACATATAATGTGTGTGTGTGTATAAATATATATTACATGGGTAGGTCAGGTCCCTATTCTGACCACAACACCACCATCAGTAGAGGCTTGTATACATATCCTGTCAGCCAGTACAATTTTTGGCCTCGTAGGCGTTCTATGTATATTTTTTTGATTTAAGCTGTAGTAGTTATGGATGTCTTCCCGACCCAGCTTTATACTGATGTTCAGTTGGAGCTAGTCTCCATTCAGTTTTACAATTTGTTTTAGAAATTATCCTACAAGATGTCCCTGCGGCCAAAGTATCACATTGTATGTTCAGAGTCCCTTGGTCTCAGGTTGGTACGCTCGGTCAAGTGAAGCACTGGATGCCGGTTTCGCCTCCCCAGGTTTGGGGCTTGAAAAACTTGGTATCAGAGCAGGTCTGTCCTAGGTAATCTACATGTCGTGTCTAGTAGAGTCTTGTTTATAGATGTGTTGTGCACCACATTATATAAGTAGAGAACTGCAGGGCATTTAGGAGTTGGTTACCCTTATTTCAAATCTAAATCATGCTATAGAATCGAGTTATAGGAAATTTTAGTTAAACTTATGTTTGGTGTTTGCATACAGAGATGCTACTGACTAGGAATACTACGGCTAGTCAGAGGAGAGATACAACAGTGGGTGAGGGGACTAGCAAGGTACCACCAATAGATGGGGCACAGTCTGAGGCCCACGACGGACCCCTTCTATGCCATTACTGGATCCTCCACCACCTGAGGAGATTCCTAGGGATACCGCACATACGATTCCCCCTCCACTTCCATCATATCAGGATTTGAGGGGTGTGGTGCATTTGTTGACACAGTTGGTAGCTACCTAGCAACAAGCTCGGGCACTAGCTAGTGCAGGATCTTCTAAGGGGTATGAGAGTTCAAGGGTCCGAGAGTTTAGTGCCTTAAGTCCACCAGATTTCACGAGGAAAGACAAGAGGTAGGACTCGCAGGATTTCATAGATTAGCTCCACAAGATCTTTCGGGTTATGCATGCCACAGAGAAAGAGGCAGTTGAGCTGCAGCTTTTTGACTCCAAGTTATAGTCGTCCTTTGGTACGAGGGATGGGAGAGGTCCAGGGGATGTAATGCACCTCCAGCTATTTGGGAGTATTTTTCAGATGCCTTCCTTGACCAGTACTTACCGTGAGAGATCTGACCGGCTCGATTCGATCAGCTTCTAGCCCTCAAGCAGGGCAATATAAGCATTCGAGAGTATAGTCTCTATTTCGACTCATTGGCCACATATGCTCCGTCTATAGTTACTACTATGTGGGATAGGATCCACACGTTTATAGCAGGGTTGGCCCCAGAGTTGACTAAGGAAAGTGTCATAGTTGCATTGTAGGATGGTATAGATATCTCTCGGATTCACGTATTCGCTTAGAATATAGAAAAGGGCAGGTGTCCACAGTAGGGTACATAGAAGAGTGAGCAAGGGCTGCATTAGAGGATGAGATTTGTCAGTTATCAGGACTAGTCTCAAGGTAGTTATAGGGCCAGTATGTCGGATGGCCACCTAGGCCTCCACCGCCTCAGTCACAGGGTTACAGGATCGACCGATATGCTCAGTCAGGACCAGGTAAGAGCTTCAGGCCTCGGGTTTGCAACGACAACAAGGTTCATGGAAAACATGGTCATGTCTACCACGATGTGACATGTGTGGTAGAGGACACCTGGGCCAATACCGAGCAGGTTCTAACTCTTGTTATATATGTGAGCGTTCGGGGCATATGATGCGAGATTTCCCAAGTAGAGATTCTAGGGGTATGACACAGCCAACGAGTATAGCATCAGGATTATCTATGTTTGTGTGTCTTTCAGGGCACGGGTCTCTATCTTCGACTGGTAGAGGTCGGGGAAGAGGTAGAGGTTCCACTCTAGGCGGTAATCAGAACTATATCTATGCTTTAGTGGGTCGACAGGACCAGGAGTCTTCACCAAACGTTGTGTCAGGTATATTGACCATTTTCTCTCGCGATGTTTATTCGTTGATCCAGGATCTACTTTATTGTATATTACTCTGTTTGTCACAAGGAAGTTTGGTATTGTGCCTGAAATACTAATATTCCTTTTGCGATATCTACAGTGGTCGGAGAATCGATTATTGCTAGACGGGTTTACCGAGGTTGTACGGTGACAGTTTGTCGTCATTAGATCTCAGCCGAATTAAGCTAGAGATCATGGATTCTGATACTATCATGGGCATGGAATGGTTGGCAGCTTGCTATACCACAGTTGATTGCCGAGCAAAGGCAGCCATATTTCATTTTCCAAGTGATCCATTCCTTGAATAGGTAGCTAATGCAGCGACACCCAGAGGTAGGTTTATTTTCTATTTGAAGGAGAGGAAAATGATCGCAAAAGGGTGTATTTATCATATTCTTCGAGTTAGAGATGCAAATGCTGAGATACCTACACTTTAGTCTATTCCAGTAGTTAGAGAGTACACATATATGTTTCCAGATGATCTTTCAGGTATTCCTCTAGAGCGAGAGATTGATTTTAGCATCGATTTGCTTTCGGGAACTCAACCAATATCCATTCCTTCGTATAAATAGCTCCTTCCAAATTGAACGAGTTGAAGGGGCAGTTAAAAGATTTGTTGGAGAAAGGTTTCATTAGAACCAGTACCTCACCTTGGGTGCACCGCTACTATTTGTGCAGAATAAAGACGGCTCGCTTAGGATGTGCATCAATTATAGGTAGTCGAACAAGATTACTATTAAGAATAAGTATCCACTTTCAAGGATCGATGACTTGTTTGACCAGTTGCAGGGGCCTAGATGCTTTTAAAAGATACATATGAGGTTGGGGTACCATAAGGTCAGTGTATGGGAGAAAGATATTCCGAAGACAGTCTTCAGGACCCGATATGACCACTTCGAGTTCCTTTTCATGTTCTTCGTGTTAACAAATGCATCCGCCGTATTTATGGACTTGATGGATATCGTATTCCGTCCGTGTTTGTGATAGTATGTATTGATGATATTCTGGTTTATTCACGTTCAGAGGAGGAGCATGCGGATAACCTGCGAGCAGTACTCCAAACCCTCTAGGATCATAAGTTGTATGCTAAATTTTCAAAATTTGAGTTCTGGTTGAAGTCTGTAGCATTCTTGGGGAGTATTGTAGACACTTAGAAGATTGAGTCCGTGAAATCCTAATACTCCGAGAGAGGTCCGTAGTTTTCTAGGCTTAGCGGGTTACTACCGGAGGTTCGTAGAGGGTTTTTCTTCCCTTTAGGAACCATTGACGAAGTTGACTCAGAAAGTAGTTAAGTTTCCATGGACAGAAGCTTTCTAGTGGAGTTTCCAAGAGCTTAAGAACAGGTAGAACTCAACGCCAGTTCTAACACTTTCAGAGGGTCCAGAGGGTTGTGATGTGTATTCTGATGCCTCAGGTATCAGGTTAGAGGATGTGTCCTGCTGCAGCATGGGAAGGTAATTGCGTATGCTTCAAAGAAGTTGAGGAAGCATGAGAGGAATTATCTGACCCACTATCTCGAGTTAGCTGTGGTTGTCCACGCACATAAGATATGGTGGAATCATTTATATGGTGTTTATGTGGGCGTATTTATAGATATTAAAGCCTGCATTATATCTTCAAGCAAAAGGAGTTGAATTTTCCATAGAGGCAATGGCTAGAGTTATTGAAATATTATGAAGTTAACATTCTCTACCATATAGCGAAAGTTAATGTTGTAGCTGATGTCTTAAGTCGCCGATCTATGGGTAGCTTAGCACATGTAGAGGCCGAGAAAAGAGAATTAGCTAGAGAGCTTTATCAGTTGGAATATTTGGGATTCAGTTAGTAGATTCTGACGGTGGTGGAGTTGTACTTCAGAATACTGCAAAATCATCTCTCATAGCTGAAGTAAAGGAAAAGCAGTACGAGGTCTCAGAGTTGGTCGATTTGAGAGAGCGAGTCCCACAATAGAAGAAGTTGCTGTTAGAGCTCAAGGAATATGGGGTTCTCAGATACAAGGGTCATCTGTGTGTCCCATATGTAGAAGTGCTACGAGACAAGATTATGGTAGAGGCACATTATTCGTTGTACTCCATTCATCCTGGGTCAACGAAGATGTATCATGACATTAAGGATGTGTACTGGTTGAATGATATGAAGAAGAACATTGTTGAGTTTGTCGCCTAGTGCCCTAATTGCTAGCAGGTAAAGGTAGAGCACCAGAAGCCCGATGGGCTAATGTAGACTATAGAGATCCCGACGTGGAAATGGGAGGAGATAAACATGGACTTCGTTAGGGGTTTGCCTCGTTCTCATCGTAAGTTCGATTCTATATGGGTGATAATCGATAGGCTCAAAAAATGAGCCCATTTCCTACCGGTCAGATCTATGTATGCAGTCGAAGATTATGCAAAGTTATATACTAAGGAGATAGTGTGAATACACGGAGTACAAGTATTTGTTGTATTTGACCGAGGGGCCCAGTTTACAATGCATTTTTTGGAGGTCATTTTAGAAAGGTATAGGGACTCAGGTGAGTCTCAGCACAAGTTTTCATCCACAGACTGATGGACAAGCCGAGAGCAGAATTCAGACGCTCGAGGATATGTTATGAGCATGTTGTTGGATTTTAAAAGAAGTTGGGATGATAATCTACCTCTTATCGAGTTTTCATGTATTAACAGTTACCACTCCAGTATCCAGAAGGCTCCGTACGAGGCTTTGTATGGGCATAAGTGCAGATCTCCTCTAAGGTGGTCTGATGTTGGAAACTCCGGGTTACATGAGCCAGACTTGGTTTAGCAGGTCGTAGAGAAGGTAAAGCTTATCCAGGAGCGACTGTTGACAGCTCAGAGTTGTCAGAATTCATATTCTGACATTCGGCGACGAGACTTAAAGTTTGGGGTTGATGGTAAGGTATTCTTAAAGGTGTCAACTATGAAGGGCGTAATGAGGTTTGGCAACAAAGGCAAGCTTAGCCCATGGTATATTGGTCCTTATATGATTACCCGAAGAGTGGGCCGAGCAGCTTCTGAGTTAGAGTTGGCCTCGAAATCAGAGTTCGTCCATCTGATTTTCCACGCATCTATGCTACGAAAGTGCATTGGGGATCCTACTCGAGTGGTGCCCATTGATGACGTACAGATCACGGAGGACTTATCTTACGAGAAAGTTCGAGTTTCCATCCTAGACTGACCAATCCGCAAGCTATGAAATAAGGAGGTAGCCTCCGTGATGGTTTTATAGAGAAGCAAGAATGTGGAAGCGATGACGTGGGAAGCGCAAGAAGAAATAAAGTCTAAATACCTCCACCTATTTCAAATTGAAGATGGAATATTACAGCACAACCCGATTAATACAAGTAGGTCATGAGGTGAGCTCTTATTTTTGACTTTTATTATTTATGATTGACGGTCGTGTGAGGCCAAGTGTTTCTATTTATAGACATTGGTCATGTGTGGCATGTATAGTATGTTATCTGGCTGCGTGCAAGTTGATTTTAGTCAAGTGTATAGAGGAGACTCTAGCGAAACTTTTGTAAGTCTCTAAGATTAAACATTCGAGGACGAATGTTCCTAAGGGTGGGAGGATGTTACACCCAATACTTTCATATTGGAATGCATCTTAAGTGGATCAATATATGTCGTAGAGTTGAAGGACCCTTAACAAGATAATGATGAGTTAAAACATGTGTTAAGGAAGCATCGTGAGGGTTGGAGACTGATAAGTGCATCAGTCAACATCTGATGACAAATGTTCCAAAGGGGGGAATATTGTTATAGCCCATATTTATGTACGTAAAAGTACGTCGTAAGCAAAGTGATGTAAGATAAAAAATGAGATCATCTTTGAAAGTATATAAAGTAAGTTAATAATATTACCTTGGAGGTTACAAATATTTAAGATCATGAAAAATAAGTACCAAGAGGATTGGAAGGTTTAGAAGCTAAACGAATTGAAGAAAATAAGTTTCGTCGAAAGTCGACAAGGTGGGAATGTTATAACCCGTAATTTTGGGGTGAGACTAAGGTTCTTAACATGATAAGAAGGTTATGAGATGAGTTATTTTATTTGTATGATAGTAGTGTGTTAAGTTTTGAAGTCAAGCGAGCTGTGGAACTAAAGCTGATGAAAGTCGTCCCAAGTTACGTTCATAAGTTTTACTGAAATTTGGGTCTACTGTCACTGAGATTTTTATACTTAGAGTTACGACGTCATCCACACATTGAAGATCTACGAGTCTAGTTTCCAATGCATTACACTGTTTGTCAATACGACATCGTAGTGGAGAGATACTTGCATTTTGGCAGACTACATAGGTGACAAATAGGTGTGTCACCTACGTGCTTAAATGAAAGGACCAAATATGTCCAAAAAGGGGCTTGTTAGGTTCGTACAAAGGTCCCTTTTATGAGCTTATTTCCTTCATATATTCCACTCATTATAGAGGCAAAAATCTGTGATTAACTGCTGCAAATCTCTCCCAAAAGTTCAACATAAAACCCTAAATGCTTTTTTCTTCTTTTCGAGTTCTAGTTGGAGGAAAACCTAAGAGTTTTGAAGAAACAAGTTAGGAGCTGAGATATTCACCAAATAAGGTAAGTATACTGCCCTCTTTCATCCCTATCTGCTTGAAAGGTAGAGATATTCTCTCTATAGTTGTAAGAACTCACAGGGTGGTGATCGAAAGCCGTAAATTCGAGTTATTCAACTTGTAGTGGACTGTTTTGTGGATTATTTTGTGTTGTTGTTGGGTTGTCTATTTTGCTACTGTTTTCTGGATTTTGGGAGGAGAAATAGTGTGAATAAACACTACATAATGGCGGGGTGGTAGGCTGTTCGTTCAATGTAACATTTTCGGATTGTTTGACACTAATATGGTTGTCGTTTTGTGTATGAAGTGATTGGGGTGTGTTGGGCTGCTTTTCGGTACTTTGTGATGAACATAATATTTGAAAATGATGTATATTTTTTGTTATTGTTGTGTTCTTGTGTTGTTGGTGTTATCTAGAATTGGGAGAAAGTAAAGATTATATGGGAGATGCTGCCCGTTTTAATATAAAATAAGCTTGTCGTTCGTTGTGCGATCGTTGTACCTTTCGTAACTTAATGGTAGTATTATAATCATTTTTTTATTAAGGTTAAACGAGGTGAGTTCAGCATGGTTACTGGATATATTATGATAATGTATTGTAAAGCTAAACCTTTCCTTTATTTTGGCATGTAAATACATGCATTTGATAACTAAACATAAAGAGATGTTCGTATTCATGAACTTATGTACATTATCCTAGTCTCATAAGTTACAATATTCTCCCTTTTGGGACCGTATATTCCGTTAAGTATTGTCTTCTTTCAGTCAAGAAAGCGAAGGGCCTATACACACAGACACACACGCGTATATATATATATATATATATATATATATATACGGTCTTACAATATTTTCACCACCATCGATCTATAATTGGTGGGTAGGATCCTATTGGGCAACCTCCGATAAGATGACAAGTTATATATCGAGCGTACTATGGCCGAGCACCTATGAGAGAGCCCATAATGGCCGAGTTACCGAGCCTAGTATGGCCGAGTGCCTATGAGAGAGCCTACTACAGCTGAGTAGTTACACATACCGATCCTAATAGGGTCAAGCATCTATTTTATTTACTATATTGAGAGAGTTGGGTTAATATCAACAGGTAAGTGTATCTTCAAATCATCTTTGACTCCCAGATAGTTTCAGTTATTATATTATCAATTCATTTTCAGAGCTTTAAGTTATTCTCTTGACTTACATACTCGGTATATTATTTCGTACTGACGTCCTTTTTATCAATTCATTTCCTAATATTTTATGAAGATCCATGGCAAGTAAAGGAATAAAAGAATAAAATATGAATGCGACTTTCGTGCCAAGAATGAAGAATATCATATATGTCCAAAAATGACAAAGAAAGATTTTATGAAATCTATGAGATTAACATATATCTCTTTTATTATATAAAATAATTTTTGGAGCATCGTTAGGTTGCCGAGGAAGGGTTGGTTGTAAAAGCCTAACCCCAAAACTACGCGTGCCGGTGTAGGAGTTGATTTAGAGACAAGATACCCTTTATATTATGTTGAAATTATTCTCCTTGATTAGAATGAATTGATAGCTAGAAAAGACCATGTCGACCCACACGACATTGCGGTGAGACAGCCTAGCCGATCGGGCGAAGATCGGACACTATGTCGCGCACATGGTGGTATTGCGTTTCTATGTCAACCCGCTTACATTGGGGTGAGACGGCTCAGCCGATTGGACGGAGATCGGACTCCATGCCACATGCATGGTGGTTTGTCAGTACTAAGGCTCTCCCAACCTTAAAATATTAATGCTTACTTGAAGGTTTACTTTGTTTAAACTTGATATTTAATTATTATTGATTTTCTTACTGCGTTTATGTTTCTCTGCTTTTATGTTGTCATCTCATTCCATGAGAGGGTATATAGATTTACATACTAGTATTATTCGATATGTACTAACGTCCCTATTACCGGGGGCACTGCATCTTTAATGGATGCTGGTGGTTCTTCAGCAGGACGCATTGATCCTTGATAGCAGCATACCCTCCACTCATCGTATTTCGGGGGAGCCCTATTCTATATTGTGGCCCATGTGTTGGATTACTTTCTTGTACATTAATTTTAAGGTATAGTCGAGGCCTTGTCACCGACACTTTCATACTACTCTTCTGTTTCGAACATATTGTGGGTTGTGTTTTGATTGGGGAAACAAACTAAAAATGTTGTAGTTGTCGGACATTTTTCCACTTTTAAGCTATGAACTTGTAATGTTTAGGTAATTGAAAAATGGGGTTCCTAAACAGTAATGTCGATTGGTTGTTATACACCTTATCCTTTCGTTGTTACCCAGCTCCATCATACACATCGCGATCGCGGTCTCCCTCAGTACCAGAAATCTGAGGAAACCAGCAATGCACATATTGAAGAAAATGGTCTAAAACCAACCCCAAAACTTACACGAGCCCCTTAGGACCCCCTTTGAACATACCAACAAGTCTCAAAATATAAAACGGACCGACTCAATGCCTCAAATATCAAATAGTAACATCAAACTACAAATCACACCTCAATTCATGTTTAATGAACTATTTCAAATTTCTAATTTCCAAATTCCAAATTTTCTAAACAACTCGGAATCACCTCAAATATTGCACACAAGTTCCAAAACATAACGACCTATTCAAACTCCTGAAATAACAATCAGAACCCGATAATATTGAAGTCAACTCCCGATCCCACCTATGATCTTTCCTAATCTCCAAAGTGCCGACTTTTGCCGATTAAAGCCAAAACTTTCTATAAACATCCAAAGCAGATCTAGGCACACGCCCAAGTCCAAAATACCAAACGGAACTAACGGAACCATTAAAATTTTGATCTCAGGGTCAAATACACAAAAGTCAAACTTGGTCAACTCTTCCAACTTAAAGTTTCCAAAATAATCCTAAACCACTCGAAAACTAAAATCGACCATACACGCAAGTCGTAATACAGAATATGAAGCTACTCAAGACCTAGAACTGCCAAATAGAATGAAAATACTCAAAATGATCGATCAGATTGCTACATTATGTATGAGTGATGTGTTAGTTATTGAGTGGTGGAGTTGGGATCAGATGTGGAGATTCCTATATTCTTAAGGTTTAGAGACTAGATGTTCTAAAAGGCTGATTGTTCTTTGGTTATGGACTGTGAAGATATGTTAAGAGTTAGACAGTTGATGATATGTGTTATGGATAGGTTACTATGGAATTTTGAAAGGTTATTTACCTGCTTTGGGATGATTGGAATTAGTTTAGGGGCTATTTGTAGGCCTAATAAGAATGTGTATTCTACATCTAGTCAGGTTTGCTTACTCTTACACAACATTTACTATAGGTATGTCATCTGGTGGAGCGAATGTTATTTGTGCCCTGGTTTGTTTCATATATTTCTCTCTTATGTTATGACGAGTTGCGAGACAGCCTGGCTATTTAAAGACATGATTTTGTTTTGTTTGGATCTTGTGGTGCGATTCGAGCGAGATGGTTCTTGATGTTGAATTATTTATTGCTCCATGGTTGTTATTTTAGTGGTCGTGGTATATGGTGTTTATCGTTTCACTATGATTATGGTCATGCATTTCGCGCATTTGATGTTGATAGACAAGTGGTTGTTGATTGTGAGCATTAGGGCTCGATGGATATTCCATGTGGATCGGTATTTTTGGACTGGGCTACGTGTCGCATTGGGGTTATGTTAGGATGAAATTCTTTGTGGGTTTTTTGTGTGTTTTGATTTTCCCTCGTGGGATGGATTCATAGCAAGGTGTCATTGGTTTTGTACCTATTGGACTTCTCTGATAGTTTTCTCATTCGATTCTCCTTCTATTATCAGTTATATTCGAGTTCTTGCTTATTGGGTGCGGATTGCGTCACATGTGGATCTAGGTGGCATTGGGTATGGCATGTTGGTCGAGACGCTCGTACTGGGTGATATGGATTTATTAGATCTATAAATCGCGCAATCAGATTGGAATAAGGTATGTTTAGAAGAATAATGTCAGTAGTCAGCTCAACCTCCACTTCCAACCAAGAGGTTGTGAGTTCGAGTCACCCCAAGAGCAAGGTGGGGAGTTCTTGGAGGGAAGGATAAAAAAGAATGGTAGTCAGCTCATATTTTGGCAATGGTTCTTGTTGGGCGAGTGAACTCCACGTATTGTTGACCGGGACAGTGGTTATGAGTTTCTACATGTTTCTTTCATCATTATCTGTGTTTCAAGGGTTTGGAACAAGGTTCTATATGATATGAGGAGTGTTGTTGGTACTAGGTTTGACAATGGGCAGCCATTGTGGTCGGGAGTTATTGCTATGAGTACAAGAGCTATGTGGTACATCGTATGGTTACATTTTGGAAGTATACTTATGCTTTAATACAGCTTGTTGAGATTTGCATAGTATATATATTTAAGAATCGGATCTTAGAGGGAGCTTTGGAAGTTAGAAATTTGGACCTATGATTCCTAAGCTAAAGTTGAAGGAAGAAATTGCAGTCTAGATTGGCTAATGGCTTTATGTGGTTTGAAGTGTCATCTGATCGCTCATGGGTATTTTTATAATAAGTTATTCAGTGATTTTGCAACTTTTAACCGATTTTTGGCACGTTCGAGGACAAATGTATGTTTAAGGGGGGAGAATGTAACAACCCGACTGGTCGTTTTAGAACTTTGTTCGGGGATTTGAGACCTTAAATAGCTTCACATTATGCATTATGAATTGTGTGAATAGTTGGTTTTGAGTTTCGAGAGGTTCAGAGTTGACTTGGAAGAATAATTCTCAATTCGAAAGATTTAAGTTAGAAGAGTTGACCAAGGTTTGACTTTTGTGTAAACGACCTTGGAATGGTGTTTTGATGTTTTTAATGGGTTTGTATGGTGATTTCGGAATTAGGCATATGTGTGGATTTATATTTCGAGGTTCCTAGGTTGATTTGGCTCTATTTTACCGAAATTGGAAAGTTGAAGGTTTGGAAGGTTTATAAATTTGACCGGGAGTTGACTTTGAGGCTATCAGGATTAGATTGTTGTTTTGGGAATTGGAATAGGTATGTTTCATCATTTGGGACTTGTATGCAAAGTTTGATTGTGATCCGAGTTGGTTAGGCATGAATCAGACATTTGGCAGGAAGTTTAGAAGTTTATGAACTTAAGAGAGTTCAACATGTGATTTGGTCATTGATTTTTTGATGTGATATTTCCGTGTGTTTTTTGATACCTTTGATAGGTACGGATAATGCTTATAGACTTGTCGGGATGATAGGACAAGGTCCCAAAAGATTCGAGTGAGTTTGAATAAGTTTGGGTATTTCGGCACTTTGATGATGTCCTGGAGTTGTTGAAGTGCAGAGGGAACTTCTTGGATTGCTGGAGGGAATTTTGGAGAGGTAAGGCAAAGTCTCACGTGCGGCCGCAAACCCCAAGTGTGGAGGCAACGGCCAAATTGCAGACCACACTGAGGGCCGTAACAGAAAATCTGCAGGTTTGTTGGTCTGCCTTCGGAAGATTATATCTCTCATAATGAGGAATTAGGGGATGATCCAAAAATGAAGGTTGTATCTCTTTGTGTCAAGTTTCCAGAAAATCAAACTGTTTGTCATTTGGACATTTGTACTGGGAGTTATGTTCATTTTCCTGAAGGCTGGAAGTGCAGTTACTATTGGATTGCGACCGCACAATATGGATTGCGGCTGCAAAACTAGGAAGTGCGGAAAACACTAGGAAAAGTGTGGTCAGCACTATAGGAGATCAGATGTTTGTATATAAACGAGACTTTTGGACTTTTATTTCATTCTTCATCACTTTAGAAACTTGGGAGCTCGATTGTGAAGGGCTTCAACCTAGACCTTCCTCTACAAGCTTGGATTAAGTGATTCTAACATATATCTATGAGATTTACATGAAAACATCACTAGATATAACATCAAAATATGAGATTTAACAAGAAAAATTGTGGATTTTGACTATAATTTGGGAGAGTAAAAATGGAGATTTGAACCAGAATTTGGAGTCGGTTTTTGATGAAACTTATATATTTGGACTCGTATTCGAATGGATGTTCGAGATTTGTGAGTTTGTCGGGTTCCAGGGTGTGGGCCCGAGTTGAATTTTTTAGTTGACTTCGAGTATTTGATTAAAGATTCGACCTTTATCGTTTGGGTTCAATTCTTATGGCACTATACGATGTTATTGAGTTATTTTTAGTTAGATTCGATCTGTTCGCCGATCGATTCATGCAGGAAGACATTATTAGAGTATTGATTTGACCTGTTTGAGGTAAGTATCTTGCCTAATCTTATTTAGGGAATAACCCTTAGGATATGACTTTATTTGTCTAATTGAAATGTGTGATATGCGACATATATGCAAGGTGACGAGTGTATATACGGGTGCTATGTATGATTCATGACCGGAGTAGTCTTTAGGTTATACTATGATTTGATTTGGATATTGTGCTTCTTGATATCATGCCTTATATGTTTGAATGACTACTTGAACTCCGTGAATCATGCTAGAGATCATGTGTAGGTGTTGATTTCCTGCTGAGCATGATATTTGTCGTAGTGTGGTGTATCCACATGATTTGAGTTGTATTTGTCTACTCGCACATGCATACACCTTAGTACGATATCTTCTTCAGTCCATGAGTATGTGATTTGATATCCATTATTCGTATACATGCATTCTTCTATGCTTTCTTTGTAATGGGCTGAATTGGCAGCACATGAGTGATCCGTGCAGGTTGTATGATAGCACATTAGTTGTCCGTGAAGTTGAGATATGATAGCATGTGAGTTTTCCGTGCAGTTGAAATATGATAGCACGTGAATTTTTCGTGTGGTTGAGATATGATAGCACGTGAGATGTCCGTGCGCTTGATATATATGGCACATGAGTTGTCCATGCAGCGTGTGGATAAAGTTCCATCCCTCTAGGTTAACCCTCTCATATTTTTCTCTTGATATTGTACATGCAGGTTGTGAGAAACTGACGGGTTTCTGGTATATGTGGATCTTGATAAAGTTGATTATTTGTTGGACCTTGCATCTCTTCTCTATTTACAAACTCCTTAAATGTATACATGATTTTATATGCATGCATTCATTGAAGGATTATCTAGTATTTCATGCATATCCTCTCTATATGACACTAAGGAACGATTATTTGATACTTTACCCATATATTTTTTATATGCAATTGTTGATATATTATTTGTTATCAGAAGCATACTTTTTACATGATTAACTGTTATGAGAGTTGCGCACATTTTCTCTCTGTGCATTGAGTGGTACTTGTATTTCTTGCTTAGACTTGTCAATGCTGCTGGGTACATAGATATGTTTCATCTA
>ML313653.1:20000-23753 GCA_005239505.1 Nicotiana paniculata
CCTATACTTCTCCACTAATCTCTTCACCAAATTGATAGCTTCCGTCGTCAAACGCCCCGGCATGAATCCAAACTAGTTCTTAGAAATAGACACACTCCTTCTCACCCTGGCTTCCTCTACCCTCTCCCAAACATTCATAGTGCTACTCAACAACTTTATACCCCTGTAGTTATTGCAATTTTAAATATCGCATGTGTTCTTGTATAATGGAACCATCATACTCGACCTTCATTCTTCGGCCATCCTCTTTTGTCTTAAAAATAACATTAAACAACCCAGCAAGCCACTCCAAGGCGATGCACAGTGTTTTTCACTGTTGTACACCTCGCTCAGCTGCCCCAAAAGTGAGAAAAATAGCCAGGCGACGCGAGACCTTAGGCGAGCTCCTTCACGCTAGGGGCCTAGCGACGCTCAGTCACCTTCTGGCGAGGGACCTGGCGACGCCCAGTCATTGGCACACTGCCCTTCTCGCTATAGACTTGGCGATGCTCAGTGGGGGGCTTGCTCCACGTCGCGATAGAGTGCGCGTAGCGAACTATATTACCAGGCTGTTAACTTCGCGTTTCCAACTACACACGTATGGGAAGCTAGCAACGCACTACACTGGTGAGACAATCAACTTTGGGGACAGTTCTTCAAATACACATAGAGGACATGGAGAGTTATTTCTATAACAACATTACAAAGCACTACAATGGTGCTTATTTACTGGAAGAATCACATGGAAATACAAGATTAACAAGGGCACAACCCAGTCAAAGAAATCACTGCCTAACATGGGCAGTGTGGATGCAATGGGCATTTTCACAAGTAAAGATGGATGTTTGGAGCATGGAAAGCGAAGGAGTAGCTACATGGGGAACAAAATTCAGTCCAGAATAAAAAATCTGGACAATTACCTGTGGCTATCCTACAGATATCAACATGAAGATGCGCTATAATGGCCATCAACACGTTACACTTTATGAACATGGCTATCTTTGTAATAGGCTAGTTTTTATAAGTTTTATGCGAGCTATCATATTTTCTAGATCAAATTGTAATATCAGTGTTGGGCCTCACAATCCCAATATTAGTAATAGGATCTATGTATTTTTCTTTNTCAAATTGTAATATCAGTGTTGGGCCTCACAATCCCAATATTAGTAATAGGATCTATGTGTTTTTCATTTCCTATGGTCTTACTCCGTGTAAGACAACATACTACTTTATTTTTTGTGTTTTATTATATATATAAAAACTAGCCCTAGGCACTCTGCCTAGTGAATTTGCTATAAAAAAAAAAAGCCACTCCAAGTCAGCTCGGCCCATATTTTTCTGAAATTTCACTGGGATTTCATCTGGTCCCGTCCCTCTGCCCCGCTCATCTTATACATCGCCCTCTCCACCTCCTCTACCTTAATACACCTACAACACCCAATATCACGTTGACTCTCAAAGTGCTCCAACTCACCCAACACGATGCTTTTGTTCCCCTCCTCGTTCAATAATTTATGGGAGATGTCTGCCATATTTGTCTAATATGTGCCTCATCCCAAACCAAATCAATTAAGTTGATTTTTTATAGGTTCGATTTATGTTAATTTTTATCGATTTTTCGGTTAATTCGACTTTTTGTGGTTTTTTCTCTTAAATATGACACATTTTCAAGCAGATATTTTGCTCATTATATTTTAACATAACACTATTAAACTAATTATTCTTTAAGAAAATATGATATTTACCAAGATATATTGATGATATATAGTTGAATTAAATAGTAATGAGTAATTTAAGGTCTATATTAAAGAGAAGTTATTTGTAACATGAAATAAATTTTTGAACTTAACGAAATAAGAGTACCATCAAACTAAATTGAAAATGAAAAAATATTAATTATTATAATGGTGAAGAACTAGACTACCAACTAAGAGTGCAAAAAATAAATTATCCATAAAAAATTGTAAAAAAATTATATAAAATTATACATATGTGTGTGTAATAAGAAAGTTTTGACAAAATATTTCTATAATCGGTTTGGTTCGATTTTTTCAATTATTTTTTGCTTAAAACCAAAATCAAATCAAATTTGATTGGTTTTTAAAATTCAAAATCAAAGCCCAATCAAACCAAAATATTATCAATTTTTTGCGTCGATTTGATTCGATTTTCGATTTGGTTCGGATTATTGGTTTTTCATGCAAACCCCTAATTATATGTATTTTGTATACCATTTGTATGTATTTTATATGTCATTTATATATTACTATATGTTCAATGATTTAAACATACAAGTAACATACAAATTACATGTAAAATACTTTAAAAAAATATTGCACTTGATTTCAACTTTAAATTTTAATTCCGAACCAATCGAAATTACCTTCCATCTTTCTCAAAGTTCGTATTCTGTCTCATTTATGCGTTCTAAACAAATTTCAACTACCCATCACTATGTTATTTTTTGCCTAGATTATTTGCACATTGTACCCAGATTACCCTCGATCTTCCTCAAAATTTGTATAATTTTAGCCTCCAAATAGTTTAAATTCCTCAAATTTTATATAATGCATCACACATTTATTTTGAACATATTCAATCCTACTAACTAAATAACTCTTTTTCCCTATTCTTTTTTTTTTTTTGAATTTTGTATGCCATTAATAACTTTTCTTTTTTTACTATTTTAATACCGTGACTCAATAGCTAATTGTTGGTAAATAATATCAATTATTGGCTTATTTCTGCAGTTCCGCCTATTCAATATTCTTTTCCAAGTGAGTTAACTAATGTGACCCTCCAAAAACGAAGCAACAGAGGTTCGGTTTTACTTTCACTCCATCAGTTCGTTGAATGTCCAAATTTGTTCGTGAAGTGTTTGAAATTTACCCATTTTAAATGACAATTTCTGTCGGAAACCCTTTGAATATAGCTGTAACATCACGTCTAGGATCATTTGGTGTTATTTCAAATGCAAAAAATTCCAGTTCTATCCCAAATGCCACCTCGAGTGGATGATCATGACGTCGAACATGCCATACTCTTTTTATTAACAAAAATAAGAGAGCACTGTAAGAAAAGAACAAACCAATAAAACTATGAGAAACTTGTTATCAAGAGATCCATTGTAGCAATAACTTTTACAATTGACTTTTGCTAAAAGAAATATCAGATAGCTTCACTTTTACGCTTAACAGAAGTCCAATTCCTATACATCCAATGACCAATATCATATACTGACACAATCATGCTGATTTTTTGAAGCATTCAATGGATACACAGCCATGCACCCATCCGAGTAGGATATGTACTTTCTTTATATGATCAAATTAGAAGCTGGATTGACATGAGTTAGCATTGGTTACCTATCTTTCAACCATTTTAGGCAATAGAGATTAGCATCTATGACCAGTCTATGTGCTACCTGTGCTTGATAATATGATGAATGCACACACCACCGAGAGCGAGAACACAGAGATCCAAGTATTCTCTGTGTACATCTCCATGGCATCTGTGAACGAAAAGCGTGTTCGGTTTTCAGCCCAGTTACGGAGTCGATCTGCCTCTGCAGCATACAGTGCTCTTCCCTGAATATGTATCACAACAACTAATTAGGAACTTACTAAAAAGCATATCAGTTACTCAGTTAGTTACAAATCATGAAAGTAATAACATTGGAAACTGTCGCTTGCACAAGGATGAACACTTAAGACTGTTAGTTTATAGTAGCCAATTAGGAGTAAATAACCTTAACCTTAATCCTATATGTATTAG
>MDKI01236627.1:0-29113 GCA_005239505.1 Nicotiana paniculata
GAAATTTTAGGATATGAATTGAACCTTTAGGATATGAATTGAACTTTTTGTGTATGAATTGAACTTTTGGATATGAATTGAATGTTTAGTTTATGAATTGAACTTTTAGTTTATAAATTGAACTTTTAGTTTATAAATTGAAATTTTAGAATATGAATTGAAATTTTAGGATATGGAATTGAACCTTTAGGATATGAATTGAACTTTTAGTTTATGAATTGAACTTTTAGTTTATAAATTAAAATTTTAGGATATGAATTGAACTTTTAGGATATGAATTGGACTTTTACTTTATGTATTGGAATTTTAGTTTATGAATTGGAATTTTAGTGTATGAATTGAACCTTTAGGATATAATTTGAACTTTTAATTTATGAATTGAACCTTTAGGATATAATTTGAACTTTTAGGATATGAATTGAACATTTAGGATATGAATTGGACTTTTAGTTTATGTATTGGAATTTTAGTTTATGAATTGGAATTTTAGTGTATAAATTGAACTTTTAATTTATAAATTGAAATTTTAGAATATGAATTAAACTTTTAGGATATGAATTGGAATTTTAGTTTATGTATTGAAATTTTAGTTGATGAATTGGACTTTTAGTTTACAATAGAAATTATCCTAATCGGCGGGGATTGCGGGAGAATTTTGTAGAAGGGGTTGATGACTTTATTAGATATGCAATATCACTTCCACCATACCAAGGTGAAGGAGTAATTAGGTTCCCTTATTTTAGGTGCGACTATATGAAGTTTGAAAAATCGGAGGAAGTTAAGCTTCATCTTTATAGGAAGGGGTTTATAGAGAATTACTTTGTGTGGACTAATCATGGAGAGTTCGATGGTAGCAATGGGATATTTCATAACATGGTTGTGGGTGAAAGTAGTAGGTTGGTGGAGAATACAAATCGTGATTCTAGAATTCATGATATGGTTGCGGATGCTTTTGGGATGCACTTAGGGGGTGAGCCCAATGAAAATGTTGAACAAACTCCTAATGATGACGCAAAATGTTTTTTTGAACAGTTAGAGGAAGCTAGTCGTCCATTATGGGAAGGAAGTTCGCACTCTGAGTTGTCTGTTGCAGTTAGATTACTAAGTATAAAATTTGATTGGAATATTTCTCAAGCAGCCATGGACTCTTTCATTGACCTTATAAGAGAACTAGTTGACCCTAATATCAACTTACCTGGTGATTTCTATAAGGCAAAGATATTGGTTTCTAAGTTAGGACTTTCGTCAATGAGAATTGATTGTTGTGAAGATGGTTGCATGTTATATTATAAAGATGATGCAACTTTAGACAGTTGTAAATTTTGCGAAAAGCCTCGTTTCAAGAGGCTTTCCAGCGGGAATATGGTCGCTATCAAGGCGATGCATTATTTACCTCTTATACCTAGGTTAAAGAGGTTATATGCTTCGATGAGTTCTACTTCTCATATGAGATGGCACTTTGAAAATAGAAGACCACCTGGTGTTATGTGTCATCCTTCAGATGGAGAAGCTTGGAAGCACTTTGATAGGACATATCCAGATTTTGCTAGTGAACCAAGGAACATTCGATTAGGTCTGTGTGCGGATGGCTTCACGCCTTTTTCTGTATCTGCGACACCATATTCATGTTGGCGTGTCTTTCTTACACCTTATAATCTACCACCCGATTTGTGCATGACTAGTCCATATATATTCTTAAATTGTATTATCTCCGGTCCACGTAATTTGAAAAGTTTGATTGATGTATATTTGCAACCATTGATCGATGAGCTAAAACAATTGTGGTACGATGGTGTTGAAACATATGACGTATCAACCAAGCAGAATTTCAATTCGCGTGCTAATTTGATGTGGACACTTAACGATTTTCCTGCGTATGGAATGTTGTCTGGGTGGATGACTGCTGGGAAGCTAGCTTGTCCTTACTGCATGGAAAATAGTAAAGTGTTCACTTTGAAACATGGCCGAAAGCAATCATGGTTTGATTGTCATCGTCAATTCTTTCCTCCTGAACATGAGTTTAGAAGGATGAAAAATGCATTCAAAAAGAGTAAAATGTAATATGATTCTCCACCTCCGATACTTTCAAATGAGGAAATTTGGGAGAGGGTCCAGAACTTCAGTAAAGTTACTAAAGCTCCACCTTATAGATTCTTCGGATACGGTATTACTCATAATTGGATGAAACAAAGTATATTTTGGGAGATGCCTTATTGTAAGGATAATCTTCTCCGTCACAACCTTGATGTCTGCATATTGAGAAGAATTATTTTGACAATTTGTTCAACACAGTGATGGATGTTAAAATTAAGACAAAGGACAACCCGAAGGCTAGAATGGACTTACAAGAATATTGCAGGCGGCCTTAATTATACTTGCAGACAGAAAACAATGGTAAGATATTCAAGCCCAAAGCAAGTTACACATTCACTTTGGAGGAAAGACGGCAAATTTGTGATTGGGTACCGAAATTGAAGATGCCTGAGGGTTATGCGTCGAATCTTGGAAAAAAAGTGGAGGTAGGGAAGTTGAGCCATTTGAAAAGTCATGACTGTCATGTTTTCATAGAGACCTTAGTGCCTATTGCATTTTGTGGTTTTCCTGTCCCATCACAAAGATTAGATTGTTTTTCAAAGACTTGTGTTCTTCCACATTAAGGGAAGAAAACCTACTCCGCATGGATCAGAACATTCGTGTAACTTCTACTAAGATAGAAAAGATATTTCATGTGGTTTTTCTGATGTGATGGAACACCTTCCAATCCACCTTGTACACGAGGCACGACTTGGAGGGCACGTTCAATGCAAATGGATATATCCCTTTGAGAGGTAATATTATAAGTTTGATGTAATTTTCTGTTTTATTTGAATGTTCGTGGATAACCTGAAATTATGTAGGTCAATTGACAAATGCAAATAATTTGTTAAGCAGAGGAATAGGATTGAAGGATCTATATGCGAATCTTATCTTGCAAAGGAAACTGCTCATATTTGCTCTTATTATTTTGAGAGTAATGTGCCATGTGCTAGGAATAGGCCCAATAGGCACACGGTCGAATGTATGAATGATCCATTATATCCGCCTATGTCCATATTCAATCAACCAGGCTGATGTTCTAAGGATGTTAGAAAGAGAAGTTTGAGTGATATGGAGTACAAGTCATCTACATTTCATGTGCTGCTAAATTGTCCCGAAGTTGTACCATTTCTCAAGTATTGATTTAGTAATTATCAAAATATAAAATTTATTGTGATTACATCTCAATGCAACTACTAAAAATATTGGACGTGTCACAGTCACTTCGTGGTTCAATTTGGCCATGATGCTGTATATACGAGATTTGATACGTGGTTCAAATAATTTGTAAGTTTATCCTTATAATATTCTAACACTATGTAGGTAAACAATGTTTGGAAGTTATGCTAACTTATGAATTTTTTTAACAATATGTAGGTAAATGATCCAAATAATGGTGTAAATTAATTTTTGAAAGATATATCTTGGGGACCTGAGCTTCATGTCACAACAATGTCTAAGTACGTTGTGAATGGTTATAAGTTTCATCCAGAGGATTGCTCTAAAAATAAAAATAGCAACAACGGCGGGGTGTGGGTTCAAGGTGGTGATGGCAACCAAGTTGGAGATATTGATTATTATGGTGTGCTCAAAGAAATAATAGAACTAGAATATATAGGTTGGCCATATAAGAAATTGATACTCTTTTAGATGCAAGTGGTTTGACCCAAATCCAACAAGAGGTATAAGAGTACACAACCAATACAACATAATTGAGGTTAATCATACGAGGGAGTATGATCGCTATGATCCTTTCATAATTGCACATAATGTTAGGCAAGTGTATTATGCTCCTTATCCATTGTGGCAGAATAATTCCGACTGGTGGGTTGTATTAAAAACTAAGCCTGTAGGTAGGGTGGAAGTCGAGAATGTGGTAGATGTTGCATATCAAAACGATATCTCCACTGTTCACCAAATAGTGGACGAACTTTTAGAAAATAATTTGGAACATCCTGAACACATATTGGAAGAATTTGATATAAATTAAGTAACAATTATAGAAAATGAGGAAGAAGAATCAACTGATGAAGCTCAAACTAGTGAGGAAGAAGAATTCTCGGACGAGGAACAATACGTCGATGAGCTTTAAAAAGTTAGTTTCTTTAATAAGTCTCATTTTATAGCTAGTTTCTTATATATTTCAATCTAAATATGTATTATATTATGCATATGACAGGCAAGGGTCGAGGTAACAATGACCCTACTGGTTATTGGGATCGAGAAAAGGCTAGGAAGGGAAAGAGGAGGGTAGAAGATAATACTCCATATTTTCCACCCTCTTCAGAGATGCCTATGTCTGTGCCTATGTCTTATCCTCCACCCCAGGGCTATTCTGAGTTGCCACAATATCACGAGCCCTACATCTTCGTGCAGACACCAGGTCTTTCATCACAGGGTCATAGGACTATACGTCCGGCATACAGTCCAGATGCCTCACGACCACGTGGATCGCAGCCATCTGCATCACATGGATCGCATTGATCCATGTCACGTCCACATGGATCACATCCATCCAGCTATGTCGCAGTCACAGGGATCGCAGCTATCTTCATCAACGACTCCATCTATTTCAGGCCTTCCCCTGCGAGATAGTAGCTCTGACCCCCTACACCTTCCACACATGCTTCTGATATACATGCTTCGAACGGTGATGATGATGATGACGAGGAGGTGCATTGTGATCAATATGACAGGATCATCATAGTCCCTGAGGGTGATGGGTAAGAGTTATTTGTTATTTTTACGTTTATTGTTTTGTACAGTTTGTACTATAGGACATTAAGGTGTTTTTTTTTTTGTTAAATTGCAGGTTCATCCCGAGTAATATTACTACGAGGATAATCACCAAAGCCACCAGAAAGCTTTATGATGGCCCTTATGCGACTTGGAGTGAATTCTCATTCTCGCTGAAGGAGTAAATTTTCAATCAATTTAAGGTATAAATGTTCTTTTAAGCAGTATAATTATTTATATTTATGATATTTCCATATAATATTTAACTTTTGAAATACAGAGCAAGTGTGTATGGGAACACCGTTATAGCGCGGAAGTAGCTGCAAATTTTAGTCACAAAGCTCGCAAGCGGTTGTCGCACAGTTTCTCCAAAGCTAGACAGTTGAACCAGAAGCCTGACTGTTAGATTCAAAATTTATGGGAGGATTTGCAAAGGCAACGGCTTACTGCAAAGTTCTTAGAGAAGAGCGAAAAAGGAAAGAAAGTTCGCGCATATGAGAAGGGAGCTCCTTGCACACTGGAGGTGCGATCAGCCTAGGGACAATTAAAAGAAGATTGGTACATAATTGCTTAATTTATTTTAATTTGCAAAGTATATCTATTCTGTTTATTAACTAAAATTTATGAGTTTTAAGGAAAAGAAGTTGGGGCGTCCAATGAACCAAGATGAGCTATTCAAGGAGACTCATATTGTAAAGAAGAAGAAAGAGACGGATCCAGAAAGGTGGGTCGAGGGCCGAGCCTCGACCATACATGTAAGTTTTCACTTTTCATTAAGTATTTTGATTTACTTTTATATAAATCTTGAGATACTAATTCAATGTAATTTTTCTTATAGGATCGCTTCATAGCTGACGTGGAGGAATTCATACGCAGTCAACCACCTAATGAGTCGGGCGAGCCAATCCAACCTTCGAACGAGGATGCTGAAAGAATATGGATGGAGGATGCTGGCGGTCCAAAATGAGGGAAGGTATACGGGCTTCCTACTAAGAAATTCTATCGCTATAAGTGTGGAATGCAAGGAATAGGAACTTCCTCGCAAGGCGAGCAACTTTATGGGGAGAGCCTCTCCGCTATGCGGGAGACTGTGACAAAGCTCACATCTGAGCTAGACACGGCCAAGGAAAGAGAAAAGCTTAGAGATGCTCAGTCCTTGGCATGCAAGCTCAGTACCATGGCATGCAAGCTCAGCTCAAAACTCTCCTAGCTTCTGGAGCTTTTCCGATTCCCCGGTCTCGTGAGTCATCGCCAGAAGCTTGACTTGAACGTGAGCTTTCCTTCCGTCCTCCCCGTGCTCGTTCCTCCTGTCCTCCCCGTGATCGTTCTTCTAGTCCTCGACAAGTAGACCCTTCTCTATACCGTCTTGTAAATGAAAGTTCATCAGACGGTGATGATAATGATGTTGTACAAAACACTCCTTGACTTTTATATACTTTGAACTAGACAAATAGAACCGATTTTGAACTAGTTGTAATAAGCGTTAACTTAGTACTTTTAGTTTAATTTGTTAGTTCTACTGAACTTTAATTTGTTGGTTTTAATGTGTTTTTTGAATTGTGTTGTTGTTGTTGTTGTGTTGTTGTTGTTGTTGTTGTTGTTGTTGTTGTTGTTGTTGTGTTGTTGTTGTTGTTGTTGGGTTGTTGTGGAGATTTTGGTATTGAAATTATATTGTATGTATTGAATATTGTTACTTAGGGATTTTGGTATGATAGCAAGTGGTGTAGCTGCCAAAATAAGCATTTTATGCCAAAATTATTACCCAGAAAAGCGACCAAAGTTGGTCGCTTACCTATAAAACAATTCTGGAAATTAGCGACCAAGGTTGGTATAAATACACCAAAAATACAATTTTGAGAGGACTTTTGACCTACGAAAGATTGGAGAACGAACCAAGGCAAGAAGACTCAAGAATTCATCAATATTTCAACCTGCAATAAGTGCAATACGGGAGTTTGTATCGAATCATTAGAATTGATGTTTTTCTTTGTTTTTTGAACCTTATTGAGATTTCATACTCCATTTCTATGGAGTAATTTCTATTAAGGTATTGACATATACGGTGTTTCTATAACTTGATTAGGGATTCGATTCTTGATAATTATTTGAATTAATTGATGGATCTTTAATTTATATTGTGGAGTTATTTATTATTTTGCTTAATCGAAAGAGGTTGATACTGAATGTCTTCACATCTTATGCTCAAGTTTAAATTCGTGATTTAAATAGGTAATCGAAAGAGCCTCTTGAATTTTTAATCGAACTAGAAAATATTGTTGCGAAATTACCCTTTAGATCATAACCATTATTTTATTGTTACAACTGTTTACCATGCTTCAATTGAATTAATTATTGAAATTAACATTTAATCGAGAGAAGAACATTACATCAAGTTTAATCTTATTATCGCTTCAATTAGTGAGAATCAACTGTATTATAGAGTGAATTAACTCAAGAATTAGATCCCAAGACAATTATCTTTCACCTATCTAGTCAAATATCCTTATTCCTCTCATTGATATTTCTTCGTTGCTCATCTGCTGTCTTTTGTGATCAATTGTTATTTGCTTAAATTTTTAGTAGTTAATCGTAGTAATAGTCATCAAATCAAGTGTTAATTTTTCTAGGTAGTAATCAACTAAAGATTATTCGAACAATGTTCAAATCCAATCCCTATGGAGACGATAATTAATCTATACTATCTTTGATTAGCGAGAAATAATTTTGTGTAGTGTTTTACGCTTGTCAGATAATCACACTTTACCATTGCAGAGAGTTAAAAACACTATGTAGGAGACATTCAGACAACATTGGAAAATCTTAAAAATATCTCCTATCATCTGAAAGGCAACAGGAGACGCACGTTTGGACTGTTTTTCTTGAAGTTTCATATGTTAATAAAGGTTAATGATCTACTAAAGGTGTTTGACAACTGGCGGTTCAGCGGTTGTCCTTTCTACTTTTAAGTTCTTAGAACTATTAGTCTGGAATATGGCACAACTTTATTTCTGGTTAATCAGTTTAAGTTGCCTGTCGCCTTGTCCCTCGATGGATTGCATGCATTTAGTTTGAAGGAATGTACTCGACGCAAGTCTTGCCTTAAACATGCTGGTGCAACCTGACAATAAAGATACGGTTTACCCTTTGGCTATGGTTTTCGCTTAAGTGTCTCCTAGTGGTTCAACAGAACTATGTGTTGATTTCTTTCGGTTTCCTTTTGGAAAGGATGAGACTTTAGTTGCATAACATTTTCTTAATGTTTGGTCGCAACTTTTCTGTTGAGGAAAGCTTAGAACACATTGAAGAGATAATAGTGAATGTCTTGAAACTTAGTAACTGCTTGCGTATTGCGTGTTCCACTGCTTGGGAAAGTACGTGCGAGGATTGTTCATTTGTGGTTAGTACCCATTAAATGATTCTATTAGAGGTTGGAAGTTCAGATGAAGAGACTATCATCTTGGTTTTGGAAGTTTCTGTTATGGCAATCACTAAGCGTGGTTATGTGGCAGCAAGGTAACTGATGTGGCAATAGTGTGTGATACTCATACTGAAAAGGATCGCGAAAAAAATATTTTTTAATTAAAAAATAAAATAAAAACTCATAAATCAAAAGAAAAGAAAGAAGTAAAGAAAAAAAAAAACCCCAACCCACTTTCTCCCTCCAACATCCCACCCTCGGCCACCCCTCCCTTTTCTTTCTTTCCCAATTTCGCTTTTTGTAATTGCTCCACCATGTTTATCATCTTCATCTCACCACAAGTACTCCCTTCAACCATTGCAGTACCCATCGATCAAAGATCATTCCTTCACCATATTAGAAAAATTACTATGGGTGGCGAAGGAATAATTGCAATGGGTGAACCATTGATGGAGGTAGAGATGATAATAAAACTACTTAGAAAAATAGGATATTTATGGACAAGTAAATAAGATCTATATTAGCCATTTTTTACCTCTTTACCTCAACCTCATCTCTTGTGCAAATCATGGTTGTAGAAACAAATTTTTTTATGAAGAAAAAAGGTACATTATTTGGCCAGTAGTCTTCAGTTTTGCAACTAGTTCCTCAAGTTAAAGTTCAAATAAAAAAAATTATTGGTAAATAAGATCAAGCTCATATTGCTTTGCACATTCGCAGCAATGTTTGGTGAAGGTCAGATCTGAAGAGCTTTTTAATGGTTTTTGCTTTTTTGGTGGGAAGAGGATGAAATATAGAAGATGAAGGAAGTGGATTGAGAGAAAAATAACAGTCACAGAAAAAAATTTCCAGTGATACTTGAAGGTTTTCCGGCGAGTTCTAAAGGAAGAAGAAGGGGTACACACAATTACAAAGAATCTTACAAAAAATAATTGTTAAAAAAAAAAAAAGTGGGACCCATAATTTACAAGTTTCAAGAAAATAATATGTGGAAGACATGACAATAGAAAATGTTAAATTTTATCCATGTCAACAACGATTGAACAACACTTATGGTCGTGTGTGTTTATTTATAGTCATTTAATAAAGTTGAGGTGTTTAAATGGAAAAGCTCTAAATTAACCTATCGGGTTGAAAAATGGCTACAAATTTAAATGGCACAGAGGTCATTTTGCCTATTTTTTGTAATGGCTGGTAGTGATAACCGGATATGCTTTTGGTGTAATGAATGTTTATCATTAAATATCTGAAGTTTGAGAACATAAATCAAAAATCCGTTGTAGTCTAGTTGGTCAGGATACTCGGCTCTCACCCGAGAGACCCGGGTTCAAGTCCCGGCAACGGAATGTACTTTTTTTCTTTTGATTTTCAATGTAAGAGTGTCACTTGGGTTTAATATCTTGGGGCTTCTACTGCTACGTATCTGTGCCAGCTTAGGTGCAAAGTGCAAACTACACAAAAACTTGTTCTTTTCATGTTTGATTTTTTCTAACCACAAGCTGGCTTTAATGGACGATTAGTTGCGACCTTTGTGGGTATCTGTCTTCGGGTGGGAAACCAAAGTATAAAAAGAAAAGTTAAAGGGCCGCGTTTGGTACAAAAACTTGAGGAAGATTTTATGTAAATTTGCTTTTTGAGTGGAAATATTTTTTATAAAAATCCTTGTAACGTATCCTTTTGAATTCATGTACCAGAAAATCACTTCTGAAATTCTAAAGTATAGGATACTATTGACTAAGTGTCAGCATTTGACAACAAATTATACAAAAACATTGTCTAGATTATAAGGAGGTTTTTCTCGCTTCAACCCATTTCATTAATTTCGTCGTGTGTGTTTGGCGCATTCTAGTCAGAGTTGTTGCTTCAATATGAAAAAAGAAACGACATATGTATCATATAAAGGTTATTGTTACTTACTAGTGTAAGGGTACGCGCTTTGCGCGTGTATCCTATATTCATGAATACACAATTTTGGAAAAAAACTCTCTCTATCTTACATATCTATATACTATGTTTGAGTTGTAATAAAAAAAATTAAAAAGTAATCCGCCTCATATAAGTCCTCGAATGCTTTATTATTATTGTTCTCTCGTATTACCTCCGACGTTGAGTTAATATTTTACAAGAAATAATGTATAAAATATATGGGGAATTGCCATTCTTTAGATTGAATGAAGAAAAATTATAACTCATTTAGAATACATTTTATCTTCTATTGTTTCATCGTTATCGGCTCAAGTTTGCACTTAACCAATTTGATATAATCGATTTTGCTATCACCATTTTCGATTTTTGACAATGTTTTGTTATAGAAATAAATTTATGTATCATATGAGTTTTATCAACATAAATAATAGTTTTTCATATATGGATAGTTTAAAAAGAAGTGAATTGATTTTTTTTATTTTTTTTATTATTAGTTCTAAAAGCATCATTATTATTATTATTATTTTGGAAAAAATATTTTTATTCAAATTCTTAGTATTAACTCATCTACAATTTTAAATATTTAACTGTAATTATAATTGAATTCAATAAAAAACTATTTTTAATATATCCATCTAATATTTGACTTTGGACTGTTGTATTTGCAGAATTGTTAGTGTTATTGACGCATCAACCATGTCTCTCTATCTCTCGTTTAAAATCTAAAATATTTTTTATTATAAGTTCAAGATTATTAATGATAATAAAATTATCATGTAACTTTAGGGTTATGTTAGTTAATACTCTTCTTGGACAAACCATTTTATTCCTTATTTTCTTGCTTGAGTTTGGGAAGGATATACTTTTAAAGACATTGAGGTTTAACCCTTTATCACTAATATTAGGGAATGGACTAATTTCATCACCAAACATTAATAATGAACATTCATAAGAATTATGAAATTAAAAGAGAAAGAGAAAATCAAGTTGTTTGTATAATTGGGGCAACTTGGTAAGTAGTACATTCTAGAAATATTTATAAAGTTCAAAATATTAGGCTAGGGATTATATAGATTTTGAGTTATATTAGGAATTTTTACCTAGTTCAAATAAAGAAAGCACTAATGATCAAAATATTTTAAAAATTTAGACTTCTAAATAGTAGCAAAAAAACCTAAATAACAACTTAGTCCAATGTGAATTTAGCATTTAAAAGGTAAAATGGCGATAGACATATATCCAAGCAATAAGTTCTTACTTATTCTTTGTTGACTTTGTCGTTTTCGGTTTCCTTGTTCGCCATTGTATTCAAATTCATTTCTCTCATTTGAACTGGTGATATAATAGTTTTGACTGAATTTTTCAATCAAGTAGAAGACAATATATCTTGATATTCTCGATCATTCTTGATTAAAAGAAAAAATTAAATATGTGCAACTTAGTTCAGTGATATTCAATATTCATGACTGTTATTAGATCTTGATAAATAAGGAATTGAATTTAAAAAATTTATTTTCTTCTTTGGATATGAATTTGAATGAAGATTTATTTACGCAATATTAATAAGAAAATAATTATATAAGTTAAAATTTTATTCGATTTTGAATTCCTAAATATTAAAACTTCCTCCGAATAATTCAATTAATTAAATATTAATAGCAAAATTTTAGTTAATTTTGAAGTTTGAATATTAGAAATATAATTAAATGATAATAAATATTATCTAACCCATTAATGATTAAATTATATTAAAATATAGCAAATTTATAAGTCAAATTAAGCTCACATATAAAAAATTTAGATTAACACTACTCACATAATCCAAAAAAGAAATAAAAATAGATTTATCAAGTAGAAGTGTTAAATGAAAAAATTATAAGTTTGTTTACCGGGTTGACAAATGGGTACAAGTTTAAGTGGCCCCGAACTCATTTTGTCTTTTATAAATGTATCCTGCCTCGTCCCGTTTCAGCAAGTAGAACTTGAAAAAATATCCTTACTCACTTGGCAACGGAAGCTAAATAGTGCACATGTCACTCTTTGAATTTGAGAAACTTTATTGTCACGACCCTAATTTCCTTTCGTAGGATATCGTGACACACCTAGTCTCTAAGACTAGGTAAGCCTAGCAATTATGTGGACTAACTGAATATAAAACTAAAACTCAAACCTCAACATATAAAATAAATAAAAACTACGGTTCAAATAGTTACAACTTCCAAAACCTGATAGAAATAAGTCACAAGCTCTAAAAGAAACTAAGTATTTATATACATCAGAGTCTAACAAGAATAAGGGAAAACAACATAATAGGGATAGCGGGGGACTCCGAGGTCTGCGGACGCTGGCACATATACCTTGAAGTCTCCATGCACGGGCTAACTCACTGAAACCTGGCCTGGGAGGAAGAACCCGGGTCTGCACAAAAAGATGTGCAAAAGAATAGTATGAATACACCACAACAGTACCAGTAAGTATCAAGCCTAACCTCGGTAAAGGAGTGATGAGGCCAAGTCAGGGCCCTACTTGGAATAATGAGAAAAAGGGAAAAAGATATAATAGTATAATGAAATGACAGAGAAGTGAATCAATGAGAATTTAAGGAAGGTAATAACATGGAATCAAGAAAGACAATTACAACATGAATGGAAAGCACCAATCTTACAAGTTAAAGAACAACAACAGCAACAACAACAACAAAACAAATGGAGGAAATCAACAGGGGCACTCTTGAGGAACCGGCTCCCAAAAGTAAATATCTCACAATCTTTCTTTATATCACCGCATGAGCCTTTATATTTTTGTTTTAAACAAAATCATTTCCCGAAATAGCTTCCCGTGTTTTATCCAACCTTATCACACAGTATGACTTCTAGTAGTTCCCTTACTAGCCACGCGTATCAACCCCATCTTGTCTCACCGCATGCATTTCAACACTCAGTCCTTATACCACCGCATACGTATCAATAATCATAACGGCACGGCAGAAACCTCGTGCAAACAATAAAAACCGCACGGCAGAAACCTCGTGCAACAACAAAACAATCATGTCAACAATAATCACAAAAAGTAAAACATAAAAACTGAAACAATGAACTTCCACGGAGAGCAATTACAAGTAAAGAATCTCACTGTTAAATAAAGAAGATGGAATCAAGAAAGCAAGTAATTCAACTAAACATGTGGTACAAGTTTCAAATAATAGATAAGACAAGTAGACAAGTGAAATAGGCTAAACATGATGACTATGCAGGCTAAAATAATCCAGTTAAAGCATAAAAAAAACTACATAGATGAAACCGGAATTTCAACATTTAGCTCGTGTACGCACTCGTCACCTCGTGTACACGGCTCTCACATATTATAAATTGTCACAACAATACCAAATGCTAAGGGAATTTTCCTCACACAAGGTTAGACAAGTCACTTACCTCAAACCTCGCTCAATCAATCAATGAGAAGGTCTTTCCTTCGATTTTCCGACTCTGAAACCAAAACAATTACATACTATAAATATAACTTTAAGAAACTAATTTAAATAATGAAATTACGACTTTAACAAAGGATTAAAAGATTGGTCCAAAAAGTCGACCTGGGCCCACGCCTCGAAAATCGGCCAAAATTATAAAATCCGAACACCCATTGGATATCGAGTCCAACCACACAGGACTTACAAAAATCCGACCTCAAATTGCCTTCCAAATCCCCGAATTTTAGCCTAAGAAGTCTTTCCAAAAAATTTCCAATTTCTACCATGAAAATCCTAGATTTAAGGTTGAAATCTTATGAAATGTAATGGGTAACTGAAAGAAAGTAAGTTAGAATCACTTATTAATGAATTGGGGAGGAATAGCTCTTGGAAAAATTACCTTTAAGGTTTTTAGGGTTGAAAATTGGGAAGAATGAGAAAAACTCCCTCTAACTCAGCTCAAGTCCAATCGCAAATATCGCAATTGCCACATTGTGAACCTCACAAATGCAAAAACATTTCGCAAATGCGAAGGTCTCACACTTCTGCTGCCATTACAATTGTGATGGTTTGTTCGCAAATGCAAACTTGGAGTCCTCGCAATTGTGAGGTATGAGGCCTGCACCAGAAACATGTTTTGCACAAGCTATTTTCTAAGTCCAAATTCACTCTGTAGCCTCTATGGAACTCACTCGAGGCCTCGAGGTTCCAAACCAAACATGCACACAAGCCAAGAAACCTTATACGAACTCGCTCGCGCGATCAAAACACCAAAATAACACCTAGAAAAAGGAATCAGACACCAATTCAAATGAATTTTTCAATGAAGCTTAAGAATTTCCTTTTTAACAACCGGACATCCGAATCACGTTAAACCAACTCCGATTTGCACCAAATCTTGAAGACAAGTCATACATATGGTAATGAACCTATGCCAAGCTACAAAACCAAAATGCAGACCCGGTAGCACTAAAGTCAAACTTTGGTCAAGTCTTTAAATTCTTTAAACCTTTAAACTTCAAGTTTCTGACAAAATGCGATAACTCGAGCTAGGGTCCTTTGAATCCGATTCTGAGCATACGCCCAAGTCCCAAATGCGGAAAAGTAGTATGAACACATCACAACGGTGCCCAGTAAGTATCAAGACTAGCCTCGGTGAAGTAGTGACGAGGACTAGTCAAGACACATACTGGTCTAATAAAACAAACATGCATAAATATAGAAAATGACGGAATATTACATTTGTATAAATATTACACAATATAATTAACTACATAACAATGCAATGTGGGAGGAAAAACAGTAATAAATCGACGAAATATCATAATATTACATAGAAAAACAGATGGGAACACAGCCAAAAACCAAAACACACAATACATTAAGAACAAGTAGTAACTCAGCACTGCGATAATCTCCACCTCAGACCTTAGCCAACAACTCTAACAATTTAATCAAATCTTCGAATATAACATTTCACCCACCAGTTTATATTAAAGACCTTAAATATATTCGTTTCAAAATAGGAAACTTCTTTTGAAAGGTACTTCCTCCAAATACGTATATATACTTTACAGAAGGAAAATCTTTAAATGTAATTTCTTCAAGATAAGCGTTTTTAAATATACTTTCCCAATAAATATATTTCGAACTTAATCTCCGATAGAACAAGTGTACGACATCACCCTTCGTGCTTTTACTCTCGTCCTTCCCATAGATATCGATAGATACGGCATGTAAATTAAGCAAATTAAGCAAGTAAAAGACATGGATAGTGCAACAACCATTGAGATAAAAGTCAAGTACAGGACAATAACAATAAGTCACACTAAATATGTAAGTACAACAATAACAGCTCGAAGTAAAGGCAAAATGTATACACGGGGAAACAAATATCACATCATAATGTATGTCCCTCGTCCTCACCTGCACGGAAACACCCTTCGTGCCATGAACTCACAATAATATGGTACGGCATCACCCTTCGTGCATTAGCACTCACTCACAATACCACGCACGGCATCACCCTTCATGCTTTTACTCTCAATAATATGGCACGACATCCCCCTTCGTGCTTTACACTCTTCCTCACATGATAATGAATATAAACAATGGCACGGCATCACCCTTCGTGCTTTACACTCTTTCCTCACATGATAATGAATATAAACAATGGAACGGCATCACTCTTCGTGCTTTACACTCTTTCCTCCCGTTATAATGAATATGAAATGGCACGGCATCACCCTTCGTGCTTTACACTCTTTCTCACTCAAGCAAATGAAATGATAGCATTCCGACAAGGGAAATCAACAACAGAAAACAACAACATAAACCATATTATCCCGGCAAGGGAGTCAACAATGGAAATAATATTATCCCGACAAGGGAAAACATCTATAATTAATCTCGCTTAATTAATTAGATTCACGAAATAAACCTCAACTTGAACAAATACTCAGCAGTAGGCAATACCAAGGAACTACTATTAACATAGAAATTATCAAGTTAAGCCTCAGTAGTGCTCAATGAAAGATCATGTCAGTTACAATATATGACACACGGGCATGCTTGACACCAACGTATGAATACTCGTTCACACGGAATAATCACTGAAGAGAAATACCAAGCGTAAAGAAAACAACTTAACTAGAGAGAAACAAGACGTAACCGTGAATTTAATATATTCAAGTCAACAATAAGAGGTCAAACACAAGTCAATTAATTCCAAGTAAAGGCAAGTCGGCTAAGATATAGGCTATCCAAATTCCTTTTTAAGATTTAGCAAATTTCGAGAAATTTTCAACAATTCAAGTAAGAGTAATCGCAAAGATAATAATAATAATAATAACTCCAATTAATGCTAGACAATTATAGGGTGAGATAATACTAATTTCAATTAACTAGGCAGTTTATAAGCAACAATATAGTATGACAGTAGAAGGGTAGGATCTTCAGTTAAGTCAATTAAGATCACATGAACAACAAAGGGAATCTAAAAGAAAGAAATCCTATTTTACGCAGGAAGAGATGAAACTAGCAATTAAGAACTCAGTCATAACGATTACAACTTCATACACATGGAATATATAAGGACCTAAGAATCCTAAAAGGTCAACTTCCTATAAATAAGCCCGAGTACGCACTCGTCACTTACTCTCTCTCTGTATCTTCTTCTTCATCCTGTTCAATACTTCATCTTCTTCTTCTTTTGATTCATAATATTCATATGAATTGTGTTAAACATCTTCAGATAGCTTAAATAAGTAAATATTTAATAAATAAATTTAGCTTACTTTAAAGTCCTAAATATTAGGTAAATAATTAAATTACAATTATAATTTTACTCAATATAAAGTTTATTTTCAAAGAGTATAAAAGGCGAATGAGATAGGAGTAGAGTCGGAGCTAAAATGATTCTCTACATACGAAAGCACCAAATACATTTGCTTATGAAAGAAGAGTAGCTTATAAAAAAAAGTGTGGAACCAGGCATATATTTTTTAATGAGGTTATTAATGAGGTATTTACATAGAATAAAACTTATTTTAAACTTATTTAAATAAGTTACAACAAATTTTTATAAAATACATAAATTACAATCTTTTTTAAATTTACAATTTTAATATGAAAAGTATCATAATATCTCTCTCTTGAGATTCTCTCTCATCTTTTTTAAAATTTTACAAGATTTTCATTTTCTCTCTCTAGGAAACGTTATACACTATCCAAAAATAGCCAAGCCCTCTCCCCCACAAAGTTTGCTTCTTCATGGGCGAAACATGTTTGCTTCCCCCTAGTTGTTTAATAATTTATATTAGATTTTCTAAATGTATATGTGTGTATATATATTATATTGTGTAATATATAATGTTATTATATATTTTAATTGTATAATATATAGCTTATAAGTAATATACAATATATATTACGTACATATCCTAAGTATTTCCTTCATGATAAATAAACATTAACATTATAAATCCTCAGATATGCTTTTATGCAAAGAAGTGTTTTGGAAAATGCCCTTGGAGAAATTTGAATTTCTTTGATGGCAGAGGTCAAAATGGTATAGAGAATGAAAGATCTTAAATTTGAAACTGAAGTTTTAGTGTTAGAAAATATGGAGGTGAAGCTGTCAATGGGAAAAGACTGAGTTTTTTGGGGGGTTGGGGGAGGGGAGTTGGATATGTTAACTGATAACATTCCTAACTCCTTAAAGTATGCCAAAAATTTTGGGTCATGTTAATTCAATATATTAAGTTTCGCACAAATAAAGGGAGATGGATATCTTTTTTGATATATATGATAACCAATAATTGTATGAAATGTAATATAAAAATTTGTTGTATTTTCTGTGATATAGTCTTCTAAGTCTTGCAGTTACGAAAACTTCCCGTTATTAATCTATCGTAGAGTTGGGCCAAAAGGTTCTTAATTTGATGTAGTATTGGGCCCGTGCGGAGCAGGGGGCAAGGGGTTTGTCACGATCTGATTTTCCCTCCGTTGGGTATCGTGACGGCACCTAGTCTTAAGGACTAGGTAAGCTTATTATTAACAAACATCAATTATAATATAATAATAGTTTAAGTTCTTTTTGAATTAAATCTCAACACTTTACACTTCTTCTCAGAACGCGGTAAGCCCAAGTCATAAGCTTTAAAGAAACTACGCTAAAACTCCTAAAAATACCATTGTTCAGAAATAAGTACAACAATGCAACAGAAACACAAGATGGTGACTCCGGAACCGCGAACACTGAAGCGGTTTTACCTTGATTCTCCACAACAGCAACCGCACTGCAATCTAACAATCGGTCGACTATGCAAATCTTGAAATCTGCACAAAATGCAGAAGAGTAGTATGAGCACATCACAGCGGTGCCCAGTAAGTATCAAGACTAACCTCGGTGAAGTAGTGACGAGGACTAGTCAAGACACCCACTGGTCTAATAAAACAAACAGGCATAAATATCGAAAATGACGGAATATGACATATGTATAAAGATTACACAATATAATTAACTACATAACAATGCAATGCGAGAGGGAAAATAGTAATAAATCGACTGAATATCATAATATTACACAGAAAAAATGGACGGGAACATAGCCAAAAACCGAAACCCACAATACAGTAAGAACAAGTAGTAACTAAGCATTGCGATAATCTCCACCTCAAACCTTAGCCAACAACTCCAAGAATTTAATCAAACCTTCAAATATAACCTTTCACCCACCAGTTTATATTAAAGACCTTAAATATATTCGTTTCAAAATAGGAAACTTCTTTTGAAAGGTACTTCCTCCAAATATGTATATATACTTTACAGAAGGAAAGTCTTTAAATGAAATTTCTTCAAGATAAGCGTTTTTAAAATATACTTTCCCAATAAATGTATTTCGAACTTAATTTCCGATAGAACAAGTGCACGGCATCACCCTTCGTGCTTTTACTCTCGTCCTTCCCATAGAAATCGACAGATACAACACGTAAATTAAGCAAATTAAGCAAGTAAAAGGCATGGATAGTGCAACAACAATTGAGATAAAATTCAAGTACAGGACAATAACAATAAGTCACACCAAATATGTAAGTACAACAATAACAGCTCGAAGTAAAGGCACAATGTATACACGGGGAAACAAATATCACATCATAATGTATGTCCCTCGTCCTCACCTGCACGGAAACACCCTTCGTGCCATGAACTCACAATAATATGGCACGACATCACCCTTCGTGCATTAGCACTCACTCACAATATCACGCACGGCATCACCCTTCATGCTTTTACTCTCAATAATATGGCACGGCATCACACTTCGTTATTTACACTCTTCCTCACATGATAATGAATATAAACAATGACATGGCATCACCCTTCGTGCTTTACACTCTTTCCTCATATGATAATGAATATAAACAATGGCACGGCATCACCCTTCGTGCTTTACACTCTTTCCTCCCATGATAATGAATATGAAATGGCACGGCATCACCCTTCGTGCTTTACACTCTTTCTCATCTAAACAAATGAAATGATAGCATTTCGACATGGGAAATCAACAACATAAACAACAACAGAAACCATACTATCCCGGCAAGGGTCAACAATGGAAACAATATCATCCCGGCAAGGCAAAACAGCTATAACCAATCTCGCTTAATTAATTAGCTTCACGAAATAAAGCTCAACTTGAACAAATGCTCAGCAGTAGGCAATACCAAGGAACTACTATTAACATAGAAATTATCAAGTTAAGCCTAAGTAGTGCTCAATGAAAGATCATGTCAGTTACAGTATATGACTCACGGGCATGCTTGACACCAACGTATGAATACTCGTTCACACGGAATAATCACTGAAGAGAAATACCAAGCGTAAAGAAAACAACTCAACCAGAGAGAAACAAGACGTAACAGCGAATCTAATATATTCAAGTCAACAATAAGAGGCCAACACAAGTCAATTAGTTCCAAGTAAAGGCAAGTCGGCTAAGATATAGGCTATCCAAATTCCTTTTTAAGATTTAACAAATTTTGAGAGGTTTTCAACAATTCAAGTAAGAGTAACCGCAAAGATAATAATAATAATAATAACTCCAATTAATGCTAGACAATTATAGGGTGAGATAATACTAATGTCAATTAACTAGGCAATTTATGAGTAACAATATAGTATGACAGTAGAAGGGTAGGATCTTCAGTTAAGTAAATTAAGATCACATGAACAACAAAGGGAATCTAAAAGCAAGAAATCCTAATTTACGCAGGAAGAGATGAAACTAGCAATTAAGAACTCAGTCATAACGATTACAACTTCATACACAGGAATATATAAGGACCTAAGAATCCTAAAAGGTCAACCTCCTACAAATAAGTTCGAGTACGCACTCGTCACCTCGCGTACACGGGCTACAATCAACATAGAAGACTCAAATCCTAAGGGGTAGCTCCCCCAACTCAAAACACAAATTAAATGATAGAAATAAAGATAAAATCTTGGAATATATTTAATTCTAGTTGAAGAACACTTACCCAATCGAATTTCATGAAAAACCCATCAAAAACGCCAAGAACCGAGCTCTAGAAGTCAAAATGTGATAAAAATAGTGAAACCCTCGATTTTGAATTATATTCTGTCTACCCAGACTTTTAAGCATCGCGATCGCGCGAGTGTAGATGTGATCGCGTAGAGGAAAATATTTACTGGTCAAAAATGGTGCTATGCGATCGCAGAAGAACAGATGCGATCGCATATAAGGGAGAAAATGGATACTGTCCAGTTGTGCATCGCGAACGCGACAATGGGAATGCGGACGCGGAGAAGAAGAACAGGAAAGCTACGTGAACGCAAAGAAGGAAAAGCCATCTGCCCTCAGCCGTATTTTCTACTGTGTGAACGCGATAGTGTAGATGCGACGCAAAGAAGGAGAAAGTAGACTTCCACGATCGCGAACGTATATATGCGAACACAGTGAAGGAAGGACTGGGCGGGTCAGGGCAACACTATGCGTTCGCGTCTATAAAAAACCAGAAGACAGAATCAACAGTGGAGAATAGAAGAAAATTGATTCGAAGCCCATCTGAAACACACCTGAGGCCCCCGGGACCCCGTCTAATCACACAAACAAGTCATATAACCTAACACGGACTCGCTCGAGGTCTCGAATCACATCAAACAACGACGAAACGTCGAATCACACCATGAATCGAACTTATGAATTTTCAAAATCTTCAAATATCAAAACTCGTGCCGAAACCTATCAATTCAACCTGGAATGACGCCGAATTTTGCAGACAAGTCCCAATTGACATCCCGGAGCTACTCCGACTCTCGGAATCGCATTCCGACCCCGATAACCCAAAAAGTCAATTGTGGTCAAACTGCTTCATTTTCCAATTTTTGCCGAATTACCTCAAATAACTCTACGGACCTCCACAACCAATTCCAGACGCGCGCCTAAGTCCAAAATCACCATACGAAGCTGTTGACATCACTCAAAACCCATTCCGAGGCCGTTTACATAAAGTCAAACCTCCGGTTAACTTTCATCGCTTAAGCTTCCATAACTGAAATTTTCCTTCCAATTTGACTCTGGATCATTCGGTAACTGAATCCAACCACGTACGCAGGTCAATATATACAATGTGAAGTTGTTCAAGACCTTATGCCATCGAACGGAGCTTAAATTCTCAAAATGACATGTCGAGTCGTTACAGGGTTAATGTAGAAATTTGTACATTCCTATACACTATTTGAAACTTTATTACCCTCCCTACTCAAGTGTCACGATCCAAAATCCTAACTGAGGTCGTGATGGAGCCCAACAGCGGGGTCAGGCAAGCCGACTCTTAATTTACTAAAGGTTCCTTCTTATTAGTTTAAACACTTTAAAATATACTCAGTTTTTAAAAGTTAAAACATGATTTGACAAGTATAATTAGCCAGTTTTAATCAAAATAGTCATGATAAGGAATGAGCCAATATGTATATATACAGGCCCGTAAACCAAAATAACAACTACCTGTGTGCCAAGAACTAGTATCACAAGTCCTACGGGCATACTAACAGAATATACAAAACATAATATACAATCTCACTGTCTGAAAGGAATAGATGGGAAATAAGCAAAAGAAAACTCCAAGGTGCCGCCGAGGATCTTCAGGAGGAGCAGCTCACCGTGAAGTCGGTTCCAACTGAGATCAGAATCGAGATCCGGTCTGATAACCAGATGCACCAGCCTCACAACCTATACAATTAAGTACAGAAGTGCAGCATGAGTACATAATCAAATATGTACCCAGTGAGTATCCCGCCTAACCTCCAAGAGGTAGTGACGAGAGGTAGACGTGATACTTACTAGGGTCAACATTTCTAAATAACATGATTTAATAGGAACTAGGCAGGCATTACAGTCGTAGAAATCACAAAGAGATAAATCATCAAGTATACTTGTATTTACCTTTGCATGTCAAATTTCGCTAGCACATAATGTACTAAATTCCCTTATTAACATGAACAAGTTTGTACAATTACAACAATTCCCAGTAAATCATACAGCACATAATAGGCCGGACACGTACAGCCGAAACGTCGCGAAAAATAAATGTGCATTGCCGAGGGTCGACCGGCTCGAACCATAGATGCATCTATTACCCCGCTCGCGAATCGAACATGCGACGCGGTTGACATAATAGTAGCGCTATTCCGCTCACGAATCATAGATGTGACGCGGTGCTGCATACATACATAAAATCATCAATTTTTAGGGAATTATCATAGATTATTCTTTAAGGCAAGAACCTAAGCAATATATCATGGATCACAACTTCCTAATATTCTCATGCCAAATCAAGGACAATAAGCAATTCAAAATACGTTTAGGAATGCATGTAAGGCACATATAAGCATGATCGTGAGTCCTAGAACTACCCAACATAACATAGTAGTAGCTACGCATGGACTCTCATCACTTCGTGAGTGCGTAGGCCCCGCAAATAAGGACATGCAATTATTTATAATCACCTATGGGGACAATTCCCCCTTACAAGGTTAGAAAGGAGACTCACCTCGTGTCGAACCTACTCCCCGGACCAAGAACGTGTCTGAAACTCCGAACTCTACACCCGAGGACTCGAAACTAGCCAAATGTTATACAAATTTATTAATTATGCTCAAAATATGGAAATTCTCCTACTTATTTAGTAAATTTCCAATTCTTGAAGAAATTCTAAAATCCAACCCCAGGCCCACATGCTCGGATTCCAAAAATTCTCGAAGGAAACACTCACCCATAGCCTAAGGATCATTAATATATGATTTCTACTTGATTTCATAGCTACTTCACGGGTAAATTCTCAATTTATCGAATGCCCTAGGTTACTACCCCATTCTTGATTTTTCACTAATTTAGGTAGTTAATTAAGCTAGTATTCCATGCATGAAGCTAATATTAGAGTAGAATTTACTTATCTTCAATAATCAAGTCGTTTGCCCCTCTAAAATGGTGGAAATGGTCCCAAGGAAGAAGAAGAAGATAAGGGAAATGAGTTAATTCCCGTGTATAAAACACACTGTCTGAACAACGTTTCTGCACCTGCAGCTCGAGGACCGCACATGTGAGCAAGGGCTCGCACCTGCGGAAATGGACTAGGAAGCCTGGGCCCGCACCTGCGGAGTGGAGACCGCACCTGCGGCTCCGTTCCTGCGGAATATTGTCCGCACCTGCGAGAATTGGCCTGACCACTGGGGGTCGCACCTGCGAGGCTGGGACCGCAGGAGCGGTCCCGCACCTGCGACTGGGCAACCGCACCTGCGGTCACACCAGAACAGGTGCACCAGCAACTATTGCAGCTGGTTTTTGGCCTCATGTGGTGTCCTGGAGGCACCTGGACCCACCTGAGCCCCCGTCCTAATATACCTACGAGTCCCAAATCATAACAAGGACTCGCTCGAGCCTTCGGAACACCCAAAACAACGCTAAAACTCAAAATCACACCTCAAAACCCCTAGAACCAAACTTAGGAACTTTAAGTTTTCTAGACTTCGCTAACAACGCGCCGAAACGACCTATACTACTCGGAATGACACCAAATTTTGCAGGCAAGTCATAAATGACATAACGAAACTATTTTCGGTCTCGAAATTCTGTTCGGACCTCGATATCGCAAAAACACGTCCCAAACCATAATAGGAACTTCAGGAATTCTTATTTCAATATTGGGCGCCGAAACGCTCCCGGGTCATCAGAAACCCATTCCGAACATACGCCTAGGTCCGAAATCATCATACGAAGCTACCGGAATCGTCGAAACTCGATTCCAAGGTCGTTTACTGAAAATGTTGACCGAAGTCAAACTTGGCCTTAAAGGCCAACCTTAACGAACCAAATGTTCCTATAACACTCTAAACACCTCCGAATCCCGGACCACCAGTCCCCGCAAGTCATAAATCATGATAAGCCACTATGGGAAGTTTCATTTAGGGGGACGGGGTCCGATAACGCAAAACGACCGATCGGGTCGTTACATCAAGTTTCAATTTAATTACATTCTATATACAATTATGAATTTTTTACACTTTAGGAATTAAATGAGTATCTCTTTATATTAGGAATCAATTATTTCACATCCTTATTCTCTCTCCCTCCTGTGCTCTCTCTCTCTCTCTCTCCTGCGCTCTCTCTCTCTCTTTATGTCTCTCTACGTCTCTCTCTATCTCTCAATCCCTAATTCCAGTAATGTAGGGCCAAGGAAAAGAGAGAAGCAATTCCATGCTTATTGAAATTCAAGTAATGTAGAGTTGAAGGTGTTGCACAATTGGTGTTCAAATTCCAATAATGTTGCACAATTGGTGTTCAAATTGAAATTGTCAATCAATAAATTTTGAATGTGTTTGATTCTCCACCATTGACAGCCATTAAAAAGCTTTGAATTCGATTTTGGATTTTCAAAAATTATTATTTATTTGGATTGGGTGTTGTTGCAAGTAATTGAGAATATTGTTTGGAGTTTATATCTCAATTTTGAGGGTGTTTAGGTGAAGATTAGACTTGATTTTGGCTGAATTTTAGAAGAAGAAGAAGAAGAAGATATGACATACATTATGCTTATGAAATTATAGTAAAATTGTATTCTGTTGTTTATATTTTTTTATTTATTTAAATATTGTATGAAAGTTGAACAATATTGTATAAAAATTATATTTAAGTTGTATGAAATTGTAGTTGTATATAATTGGGTAGAAATAATATATGAAAGTGTAGATAAGTTGTATAATATATAATTAGTTGTATGAAATTTATTTTTACTATGTATAAATCAGATAGAAAATATACAAAAGACATATTGTATAAATATGTACACAAATTGTATTTAAATAGTATGATATTGTAGTTGTATATAATTGGGTAGAAATAATGTATGAATGTTGTAGATAAGTTGTAAACACAATCAGTATAACTTAGTTGCCTGAAATTCATGACATACATAGTTGTATTCTTCAAAATCTTGGCTTCAAATTTTTACGTCAAAGTCGACGACTCCAAGCTATTTCCAACAAGATTGAGAAACACTTAATTGATTTTGAACACAAACATTTGAGTTTAATTGAAATCAGATGAAGCTTCAACTTGACAACGATGGAACCATATCTTTTTTCTCAAAAATTTGGTTTCAAATTCTTGATTATTTGGCATCTGGAACAATTAATTTTTCCTAAAATAATGTTTTTAAAACTAAAGTTTTAGATACTTTACAGGAACATACTGAATATTATAAAGTTATACTCACGTTACTATTTAGCTGCCAAACAGATGATAATTTCATCGTTGTTGAAATCATGTTTATTAAAATTTGTCTACTTTCGGTGAAAAGTTCCACATAATCTACGTAGATATTCAACAAAAATAGTCTACGTAGATATTCAATGAGAAAATGAGAGAAAAAAGAAAAATTGGTGTAACTAAACCCCTTAATTTATGACATTAATAAAGAATTGTATATAAATTGTAAAGAAAACATAGTTAGGTCGGGTAATATGTAATTCTAGAATAATTTTGGTAAATAAGTTTTAAATATTGTATAGAAACAAAAAAAAATCCTTATTAAAACATAAATAAAGGTAACAAACTAACAATGGTAGTAACAACGCCGATTTTGGTCTAGGCCACCCCAAACATTAGCGAAAACATTGTACAATATTTACACAAATAGCCGGCTTATTTCATTGCTTATTTTTCCGAATCGTTATACACAAATTTCATGCTAATTTTACATGGATTATAAAAATATTGTACATTCGCCGATTATTTCTAATTTAGGTGATTGGATGACCAATTATTTTGGTTAATTCTTCTATTTAAAACGTGTGGAACCGAGTATAGTGAACCAAAGCATGTATCAAAGCAGTTTAATCTTGTTCACCCATTTTCATGGTCCAAATAATAGTAGAGATAGTATCTAGGAATCCACTTATCCGATCATCCCAAGCATCTTCTGCCGACAAATAACTAATGTCAACCAATACAAGACGTGGTGAGATGGATGAGAACTCTACACTCTTTACTAAAAAATTTAGTATTCGCCATCTTAATAAGGAGCAGTTCCCTTTTAATAGACCTCACGCACTTTGGATCTGATTAAATGGCCCAATGAGTATTAGACGTTATTAAAAAGAAAAATACAGTAAAAATAGCACGAACCGGTTAGTTTTCGGACTAGCAATTCAAAAATAGTCCGTATTTGTAAAGTCATTGAAAAATAGTCATTATGTTACTGCAACAGGGACCTGTCCAGCATAATATACTGGAGATCCATGCACATGTGTATGAACTTCCAGTATATTATGCGGGAACTCCAACACGCGGAAAGTTCCAGCATAATATACTGGAGAGTGGAGCACTTGTGTATGAACTTCCAGCATATTATACTGAACCCGTATATTATACTGGAACTTCAGTATATTAGGCTGGAATTCTAATATGCTTATGCTTGAGTTTCAATTTCATTGGCAGGTGATGATTGATTTGAACTTTATCATCTAGTGGCATTAGTTCTTTTGGCAAAATTTGTGCTAAGTCTTCTTTTTCTAAATAACTTTTTATCACACCGCAGAGGGAAAATGGAAAAAGGAAAGCTACGTGAAGCTCACCAAGTGAGCTAGACCTCAACTTCTGTGACCACAGCTAAAATAAACTGTTATATTTTGATTAATTTTATATAAACCATACACTGCCTGTGAACAGATGAATTATAGCACTAGTCCTTTATGTTTTCATTCGCAATCAAGCTAATGACAACATTAATGCTCTTTTCAAATGTCAAATGAACACCAATACAGAGTACCTACTCATCTGCGCAATAGACTGCATTTGATTTCAAAATTTTATTTTGGCAGTGTTCTTTCACCGAAAAGAAATAAAATAGAAAGAAGGAAAAAAATAAACAAGGCGAAAATAAGAAGAACAATCATTTTTGGAGTACTTGAACCATTTGTACATGTTTGTTTCTGGAGATTGAAGACAAAATCCGAAAGCGAAAAGGACAATTTTTTTGCATTTGCCCGAGAGAAATATTTTTATCTAATTAAGTGAAAACAATAGAGAAGAAAAATTAAATCGTATCTGCAAGTAAGAAAATGGTGGTCATACCATGCTGCTGCAAGCGGGGCTTCAATATTGGCAAAGACGGATTTAACATTTTTACTTTACAGGGGTATAGGGTGAAATTGGTAAATGATAGTAGATGCTTGTCAAATTGACACATGGCAATAAAAATATTGGACTTTAAGTCGTTGGGACTTAAAAATTAGAAGTGTGAACTGGAAAATAGTGGAAATAAAATGGAGGGAAATGAAAAATTTGAATCAAGTGAGCTTTGTCTTTATGACAAATGAACTTTGTACCACATTGATGAGGGATAACTACACTTGTGTGGATAAATATAGAACCACTTTTTAGAGCTCTTAAAAGGAGTTGAAGAGAATGAAGCCTCGCGTCGTCGTCGTCTCTCGGCTCGGCTTCGGCTTCCTCTTCCGCTTCGGATTTGTCAAATTATCGATAAGATTAATTTTTTGACAAAATATATTTAATTAATTATTTAAGAATTAATTAAGAGTCAGTCAGTTCATTAACGGAATTAACTGGAATATCCAAAATGCTAAACGCTTTTCCCTTTTGGACAGGCACCTCTTCCTGAACAGACATCACACCTCTTCCGATAATTGCCTATAAATTCTGAGGCCTGACTTCCTTTTCACTCACTCGAAAATACAGAACTTCCTTCTGAAAATCCTGCATTCTACTTTGCAGTTTCTCTCTCAAATTCGTAAGTGTGATTTTGCTTCGTTCTTTGAGTTCGTTGGTATCCTGCAGTTTGTATTGCCACTGTTGCAGGAAGGTTTATTCCGTTTCATCCTAGGAGGATTTAATCCATTACCTTGGCAACTTGTGAGGGGGTTAAAATTCCTTAAGGACGCACAAGGAAATTGTGGACTCGGAATATTTCTTATCGTTTACAGTTTTTCAATTTCTTCTAACAGTTTTCTATTTTTTTGTTTTAACACAATAGTGATAACAAGCTTAAGGAATTTTTAATTTAACGTTTCTGTGTTGAAATTTATATTGAACTGTTATCTATATTTTGTATACTGGTTTGGAGACTAAAGCCTTCGTGCTTTCTACTCCAATATCTGTTCTGTTTGGTTTAAAGTATATCAAAACTTTACCGGAATAATGAACGTACGGGTTTGAAGTATATAAAAACTTCACCATTGTTACGTGTTGTATGTTTGGTTTGGTATTCAGTTTGAAGATATCAAAACTTCACTGATTTAACAAAGTTCTGTTTGTTTCCAACTCTACAGAAACATGACGAATAAAAACCAAACTAATGGAAATGCTGCTGGAACGGGTGCTTCGTCGAGTGTTGCTGCTTCGTCAAGACCAGCACATACAATGGCACCGGCAGAAAAATCCGGGAAA